>CM022774.1:639685-702185 GCA_012411365.1 Ameiurus melas
TAATTATTACCACAAGCAATTATTCTTTATCATAACCCTGCCCTCAGTGTAACCCCACTTCTCACTCACTCACTCACTCACTCACTCACACTTATATTCGGTAAACCATTTAGGATGACCACAGATTTTAAAATCCATCCTTATGACATATTTACCCATCACTCTGCACTTTTGCATGTCTCTATACACATTTACATGTTGCTTTCCATGTTTTCTCTGTGAACATTTATCTCTTTGTATACACATTTACCTCTTGCTCTGCACATTCACCTGTCTGTCTGCATGTGTGGTATGCTATATAACAGCTATATATACTGATAGTAACTAAATATACACTGATATATACAGCTATATATACCGATAATAGATATATATAAATTATATCGATTATATTATAGGCTATGTAATAGTATATAATAGCAGGATAATTGCAGGAAGATAAAGGCAGAGTGGCAGGAAGTCCTAACTCATTTGTCTTTAGACATGTTGTTGGGTGTGGCACAGTTGGTAGAGTGGGTTGTCCACTAATCGTAGGGTTGGCAGTTTGATTCCCGGCCCGGGTGACTCCACGTGCTAAAGTGTCCTTGTCCTTGACATTGAACCTCAAGTTGCTCCCGATGGCAAGCTAGCACCTTGCATGGCAGCTCTGCTACCATTGGTGTGTGTGTGAATGGGAATGAGACACAGTGTAAAGTGCTTTGGATAAAAGCGCTATATAAGTGCACGTTTACCATTTATGTTCACCCAATCCCTTTCTCCTACAAGAGGCACGCCCTTCTCTTTGACCCGATCCCCTCCCCACACAAAGACCACACCTATCTCTTTCATCCAATCCCCTCTCACTACACTCCCATCTATGTCACCCAATTACCTTTCATTACAGGGGTCACACCAGCTCTTTTGTACCTTTTTATACTTGGATATTTTATTGGAAATGAAAACTTGTATATAAATGTTTAACTTTGTGATTATTTTGTAGATTCAGGGTGCCATTGCTGTGAATGGAGGACTGTACCTCCAAATTGATAATTCCAAACTTGCCGCTGATGACTTCAGAGTAAAGTGAGTGTCCAAAACCATTGTTTATAAAACTATATAGTGTGCATAAGTCTCTAGTGTACGCAATAGGGAGCAGAACGGTGTCATGTTCTGGTTTAGTATTTTAACAAAAAAAGAAAATAATTACGCTTCTACTTTAAGTTTATACAACTTCTCTTAGAATAAATAAACACAACCTTGGATGAGTACACCAGCGTGTGTTTTTTCTTCAGGTTGACCTTCTCAGGTTGAGATAACAGGTGTAAAACAGAATTTTTTTATTGTGACAGATACGAGAGTGAGCTGACCATGAGGCAGTCAGTGGAGGCAGACATCTCTGGGCTGAGGAAGGTTCTAGATGACTTGACGTTGGCGAGATCGGATCTGGAGATGCAGATTGAGGGTCTGAAAGATGAGCTGATCTATTTGAAGAAGAACCACGAGGAGGTGAGGCGTGATCCTCAACCATCTGCACAAAGAACCACTTCATTAAACTTACAGCATACAGCACATCACCGTTATCACGCAGTTATCATTTTCACAGTGTACTGTAATACATTTACTGCACCTAGACCTCATCAACATTAATACACCTAGAAAGCTTCAACCCCAAAGACATCATTGCTGAGTAATTCCATCACCTCAAGGTGTCTTTGTGGATACAATGCTATCAGTAGCTCACATCTTGACTATGTTCCTGTAGGAGCTCTTGTTGGCGCGTTCTCAGATGGGTGGACAGGTGAATGTGGAGGTGGATGCCGCACCACAACAAGACCTGAGTGTCATCTTGGCTGGAATCCGCGAGCATTACGAATCCGTGGCCGCTAAGAACCGCAAAGAAATTGAGGCCTGGTTCCAGACCAAGGTGAGTCTGAATTGGAACGTGTTTAACTCTCAGTGCTCAGAAGTGCAACTTTCTGAGATTTTGAATTGTTTTTGCAATTTTCATCACCACAGAGTGAAACACTGAACAAAGAGGTCGCCATCAGCACAGAAACAATCCAGACGTCGAGATCTGAAATCACAGAAGTCAAGCGCACTCTTCAGAGTCTGGAAATCGAGCTTCAGTCACAGCTTAGCATGGTGAGAGAGTCTTAGACCAAACATTCAAAAACTGATCTTTAATATGAAATAATATAAAATTATATAAAATAATACAATATAATAATAAATATTATTCATGATTCAAAACTTTCTTAATAATCCTATCTATCCATATGATACAACTTCTCTAATATTTCTGATGTGTATTTTGGCTAATCATGATATGTATTAGCTTGTGTGTAATATTAATATGGCTTTCAGCTAAACCTGTGATGATTTTTGCTAATTCTCTCCATATGATTTCTTGCTAACCTTCATGACCCTCCCTTCCTTAAACATGCTTCATCTTCTTGTCTGTTTAGAAAGCGTCTCTCGAAAACACTCTGGCTGAGACACAGAACCGCTATGCACAAATGCTCACTGGCTATCAGGTTCAGGTGACAAGTCTGGAGGAGCAGCTGGTGCAGCTTCGTGCTGATCTGGAGCGTCAGTCTCAGGAGTATCAGATACTGCTGGACATCAAGACCAGACTGGAGATGGAGATCGCGGAGTACAGGAGACTGCTGGATGGAGAAACGACCACCAGGTGAACATTTCACAGAAAATTTTAATTGATTTAGGGAATATTTAGATGTTGTCTCTCCTAACCTTTCTGCTCACTCTCTGTCTTTATTTCATCTTCTAGCACCAAATCTTCCTCTAGCTCCACCACTCGGAAGATTTTGATTGTCACAGAGGAGATGTCGGATGGTAAAGTGATCAGTTCCTCCAGTACTACTGAGAGCAAAACTTTCACCAAGTAAGCATGTTGGGTCTCCAAACATCAACAAGATGACTTCCATCCCTGTGACATGCTTTCGCAATGCTTCCAAAGTAAAATAAAGTCAAGTCAAAGCAGTTCACGTGTCGTTTGTTTATTTTACCAAAACTTTCTATGAATCTGGCCCTAATACAAAAGTTATTAACAAAAAACTTAACAAATAAGTTTTCAGTTGAGACCAAAAGATTTTAGACTGTGTCTGTGTCCTTAAAGGCTGTTCCACATGTCCTTAGGAAAAAGCTCTGCCCTATGCTGTAGTTTTCATTATTCTAGGTACTAATAAAGAGCTTGAACCTTAAGGTAAAGTAGGAATAGGATAGTGTGTTTTTCCCCCCAAATAATGCCCAACACCTTAGAAAAGTGTTATCTAGAAGTGGCTGAATGAAGGTGAAGTAAATATGAAACAAATCTGTATGCTCAGCAACTCTTAATGGTTGAACTTTCTTCATAATGTATTTTACGCCGTTATACCATGTTAGGTCTGAGATGAACTGGACACCTAGAAGCTTAAAAGATTCCAATCAAACTATACACTGACCGAGCAGGAGACTAGTTGGGTGGTGGTGGTGGGGGTGGGGGGAGGGGGTGTCTGAGGGGTTGGGGCGTCAAGTACATTTAAAGTTGATTAGCAAATCCTGTGCTTTAACAGCATTTACTGAAAGGGAAAATATCTTGCTCTACTGAACAACTGCATCAACAGCAGCTTGAATTTGACCAGAAAGAGTCCCTGTTCTTTAAATAAAACAGGACGTCATTAACTCACACCTGATCATCATCCCACTGACTGAAAACACCTGACTCTAATTTCACCTTCAAATTAACTGCTAATCCTAGATGTTCACATACTTTTGCTACTCTCAGATATGTAATATTGGATAATTTTCCTCAATAAATAAATGACCAAGTATAATATTTTTGTCTCTTTTGTTTAATTGGGTTATCTTTATCTACTTTTAGGACTTGTGTGGAAAATCTGATGATGGTTTAGATCATATACATGTAGAAATAGATCAAACCTGTTTGTCCAGCACATCCCACAGATGCTCGATCAGATTGAGATGGAGGAGGAGTCAACAGCTTAAACTTTTTGTCATGTTCCTGTTGAATTTTATCAGAATTAATATCCCAGATATTAATCCTCTACTCACTACTCTGTCATACAGCTTGATAGAGCATGTAAAAACACTTCCTCCTACCTCCTCAGAAGGTGGAGTCTCGTGCCGCTGGGCTAGAGAACCAATTAAATCCTTTCACTTTTGCTGAAGGGGTGTGTACCATAGGAATTTTACTCATGGAGTAAGATATACGAAGCGTCCTTTGTATGGACTTCGGTTTATTAAAGAAGAAAAGATTACAATTATCTTAACTCAGAATATAAAGAAAATGAAATAAAGAAAAACAAGCAACTATGCAAAGTTTAAAAATATTTTTCTTTTAAGAAGAGACATAAAATAAATAAATCTTTTAGATCACACAGGATCAGATAGTTTTTCTTCCTTCACAAGAAACTCAAACGAGTAATGTTCACCCGAGGTGCAGCCCCGAACCCTCGTCTGTTCAAAGTTTATATATATCTTTCACTGGTGGTTTCAAGCACTAGAGTATAAGTTTTCGCTCAAAACTGCAACGCCTTCTCAACGGTGTCCAGATGCGGTTACGAGCGAAAAATCTGAAGCTGCATGTAGAAAACAGAAAGCATGTCCATATTTGAATTTTTAACAGTGAGACAGAGGTTGGGGATTTGTGGTTTTTGAGCACTTGCCTTAAAGCTGTGGGTGTTTTTGAGTGCTGGCTGTAAAAAAAAACAGGAAGTAAAAACAGGATGTATGTTTTTACTGGGCTTTCTTCAGATTTAAGCATTCTATCAATTTTTCCATTTCAACTATTTGTCTAGTAAGTTTAGAGGGTCTTGCCATTTTCCCATATCTCTGACTTAATTTCCTAATGTATTCAGCCCTCCTGTATTTAGCACGTTCCTTTACCATTTCAGCTTCAGCTGTCATTTGATTTAAGACACTTAGTATGCTATAACATTCTTTCACTAAACAATCATATTTCCATATCAGCTTTTCAGTTCTTTTTATATCCCGCGTGTCGAGCTGTAGATCTCACAGGTCTTGCTGGATGGGCATAATGTCCGGAACAGCTTTTTCAGCGGCCCCCGAACCAGAAGACTTTCCAGTCTGTCTTTCTCCATGTTGCTGTCTTGCCCCCTCTTTCTCCTTCTTCTTGTTTCCTCGCGTGGTTCTGTTTCCCCAGACAGTCAAGGTTGATGTTCTTTACATAGTTTAATCATAATACAGTTTTAATCATTTTCAAATCACATAATATAATACATTGGAAATAACGGTAGGCCTGAGGATACATATATCTGAGATTTAAATCTCCTATAACATTCCTCAAACCCTTCCTGAACAATGTTTGTAGTGTGTCAGAGAGCATTATCCTGCTGAAAGAGGACACTGATATTAGGGAACACCGTTACAATGAAGGGGTACAACAATGTTCACAACATGTTCTACAACAATGTTTAGGTAGGTGGTACGTGTCAAAGTAATATCCACATGAATGCCAGGACCCAAGGTTTCCCGGCAGAGGATCACACTGCCTCCTACAGCTTGCCTTTTTCCCATAGTACCTCCTGGTAGCATCTTTTCCCCAGGTAAATAGTAAATGTGCACTTATATAGCGCTTTTATCCAAAGCGCTTTACAGTGTCTCATTCACCCATTCACACACACACCAATAGTAGCAGAGCTGCCATGGCGCTACTTTGCCATCAGGAGCAACGTGGGGTTCAGTGTCTTGCCCAAGGACACTTCGGCATGTGGAGTAACCCAAGCCGGGAATCGAACCGCCAACCCTACGATTAGTGGACAACCCGCTCTACCACCTGCGCCACAGCCGCCCCTGGTATGTGATGCACAGGAACACGGCTATCCACATGCTGTTAAAGAAAATGTGATTAATCAGACCAGGCCTTCTTCCATTGCTCCATGGTCCTGTTCTGATGCCCATTGTAGGAGATTTCGATGGTGCACAGGTGGGCAGCATGGGCACTCTGACCGCTTTGCAGCTATGCAGCTACATACGCAGCAAGCTGTGATGTTCTGTGTGTCCTGACTCCTTTCTATCAAAGCTAGCATGAACTTCTTCAGCAGTACCTCCACTGGGATTGGACCAAATGGGATTGCCTTCACTCCCCACATGCATCAGTGAGTCTTTGGGTAGGTACTAACCATTGCATACTGGGAACCCACAAGACATGACGTTTTGGAGATGCTCTGAAATAGACTTCTAGACATCACAATCTGGTGCTTGTCAAAGTCACTCAGATCCTTACACTAGCCCATTTTTCCTGCTTCCACCACGTCAACTTCCAGAACTGACTGTTAACCTGCTGCCTAATAAATATAGTATAATAATATAATGTCTCAGCATACTGTTTTACAGTATTATTACTGTTGCTACAAAAGTCCTCCTGAACTGCTCCTTAATACAGTGGGGCTGAATGAGTCTTCTACTATAAAGGAGCTCTGCTGTTTAACTGCTGTTTCTTGCCAATAGTGGCTGTGTGTTTATTAAATGTCCTCTTTTCCACCACGACCAGCATGTCAAAACTCTTCTTAGAGAAGCCCCAGACTGAGCCAGCCTTCTTGGTCAATTTTATATCAGATCAGAACATTTCCATCTGCCACTGAAAACCAAAGTTAGAATAACCTAATTGCATAAGTGTGCACTCCTCTGAACTAATACTAAGTTGAAACATCCTTTGATTATTTTTTACAGCACTCAGAGTCTCTCAGATTGGCACATCTTGACTTGGGAATATTTCCCTACTTAGAAACATTCAGTTCCATCAAATTGTGAGTTTAGTATCGCTTGATTCAGGTCTGGGATCTGGATAGACCATTTAAAAACACTGATCTTCTTTTCATTAAGATTTGGATGTGTGCTTTTGGGTCATTGTCCTGCTGAAAAGTGAAATTCTTCAGATTACTTTCACGTACCGTGAGGAGTATGGAAGCAGAAGCGGGCGGCAGGATAAGGCAGTATAATCCAAAGGAGTGATCAAAGTACATAGTCGTGAAACAGGCAATGGTCAGGCGATCGGGCAAACAAAACAAAATGGGGCAAAGCAGAATTCGAGGTCAGGAGCGTAAGCAAAGTTCAAAGTCAATCTATGAATAAACATTGGAGAATAGGCTTGGAAAACGACAGAGAAACTAGGTTGCTGAACGTATACTTCGCAAAGTATGTTTGCATTCAAAGTCTCTTAAGAGCTGTGGTGAGTGGGTGAAGTGATTGGCTGCAGGTGTGAGTAATCAGAACTCCGGGGTGGTGAGCGCATGCGTGTGTGAGAAGTGTAGTTTGCAGCGGAAATGGGTGTTGCTTCTCGGGAAACCGAGTCCTGACTGGGCTGAGATATGACAATTACTAGCAGACACCTGAAGGTTCTGCACTAAAATCGACTGGTATTTGTAGTTATCCATGATTCTCTCAACCTTATTAAAAGCTCCATTCTGGCTCAAGAGAAGTAGCCCTAAACCACGATGCCGCCACCACCATGCTTCTCTGTTGGGATGGTGTTCTTTTGGTGATGTGATTTTTTTTGCACCAAACATACCTTTGGGAATTATGGAACTATAATACTTTTTAGAATTAGTATCATGAGACCATACTGCATTTTGCCGCATGGTTTGAGGTCATTTAGTTGAGCTTGGATGTTTTTTATGAGAAATGGCTTCGGTCAAACCTTCCCATTACATCACCCAGACATGTGAAGAATATGAGAGCTTGTTGTCACATGCAGAGAGTAATCAGTACTTGTCAGATATTTCTGCAGCTCATTTAATGTTGCTATAAGTCTTTTGGCAGCCTCCCTGGTAAGTTTTTGTCTTGTACTTTTGTAAATTTTGGAGGGACATCCTGTTCTTAGTGATGGAAGTTTTTTATACCCCTTGCCTAATCGACTCTTTTCAACATTGATACCCTGTACATGCTGTAAGACCTTTGCAGATCATGGCTTCAGCATTGAGATGAAACCAAAAAGACGTCAAGAAAATCCGACAGAAACAGCTGGTATTTATTTGTGGTTAATCAGAATAATTTCCGTGATGACAGCTGCATGATGATTACTTTTGAACATGAGATTATCATCATCATTCTTATCACAGCCACACCCCCAGTGTTAAATATGTGTTCAAACTTGTGCAACAAAGTTATTATAACTTTTTTATTTTTTCCTATTCTTCCTTAAAATATTTCTGGTTAGTTTTCATTGCTGCTGTTACACCTGTCCCTAAGAGAGAAAATGTTTCTGTGGATGATTTTAACAATTTTCGCCCCATTTCAAATCATCCTTTTTTTGGCAAAAATACTTGAGCGTGTTGTCGCCTCTCAACTATGTTCTCATCTGACAACCAACAACCTCTTTGAACCACTTCAATCAGGTTTTCGTAAATTTCATAGCACTGAAACTGCGTTGGTCAAAGTTACCAATGACCTGTTGATGGCCTCTGATTCTGGAGCTACCTCACTTCTTATTCTTCTTGGCCTTAGAGCCACCTTCGATACTGTGGATCATGGACTTTTACTTACCCTCTTAGAAAGTGTTTTTGGTGTGTCCGGGAAAGTTTTAAACTGGTTTAAGTCCTATTTTACTGACCGTTCCCAGTTTATTTCTATGAGTGGCTTTAGACCTGACACTTGCTCGGTGCTCACTGGTGTTCCTCAGGGTTCAGTTCTATGCCCTCTATTGTTCTATATTTATCTATCTCAACTTGGGCATCTGCACTTGGCCTCCATTATCACTTTTATGTTGACGATACCCAAATCTACATTCACTCAAGATCTGGTGAAAGCATTGGTGTTGGTTTCTGTCTGTATTTCTGAGATAAAAACATGGATAAATAATAACTTTCTGTGCCTGAACAGCAGGAAAACTGAGGTCATGCTCATAGGTTCCCGTCATCAGATTCGCAAAGCGGCTCCACTGTCTCTATCTGTTGATGGCTCTGTTCTAGAGTTCCAAAGAAAGACGAGGAACCTTGGTGTAATTTTTGACACTAACCTCACTTTTGATTTTTTTGTTCAGAGCACTGTGAAAGCTTCCTTTTTTCACCTCAGAAATATTGCCAGATTAAGACCAATGCTAAACTTATCTGTCGCTGAAAAGCTGATCAATTCATTCGTGGTCACGCGGTTGGATTATTGCAATGCCGTTTTAGCCGGAGTTTCTAAAACCGCAATAAACAAACTGCAGTATGTTCAGAACTCTGCCGCCCGGATCCTGACGGGAAGCAGGAGATATGACCATATCACTCCTGTTCTGAAGTCCTTACACTGGCTCCCGGTCAGGTTCCGGGTGGATTTTAAGATCTTGATGTTAACATACAAGGCATTGCACGGATTGGCTCCACAATATTTAACTCACTTATTAATCCCGTACACCCCACATCTCAGACTGCGCTCCTCACAGGGGAATCTACTTACGGTTCCACTAACTCACCTTAAGTCTGTGGGTGACAGGGCTTTTTCTGTCTACGCTCCTTCACTTTGGAACTCTCTTCCCCCTGAACTCAGGGAAGCTCAGTCCTTTGGCATTTTTAAAACTCTTTTAAAGACACACTTTTTTAGACTCGCATTTGATTCCTGATGTCTTTTAGATTGTTTTATATTTATTTTTATTACGGTTGTTGTATTAGTTTAAATTAAGTTTTATTCATTCTGTGATTTGTGTTTTTATGTACAGCGCTTTGAGAAGCTGTTTTAAAGGCACTTTATAAAATAAAGTTTATTATTATTATTATTATTTTATGCACTGTAATTTCACATTATAGGTGGGGAAAGTTCTCACATTATTTGTCTAGGTTTAATTAATTTATCTTTGTTCATTACAAAAAACTTGCCTTTTTAACAGGTGCGTGTAGACTTTTATATTCACGTACAACAGGTTAGGCAGAGGAAAAACATCACACAGTTTGGTGTGTTCCCACCAAATAGTTATGTGGGGTTAACCACAAATACTGTACTTGGCTATAAAAAGTCAGGCTAATGTGGATGAAAGCCAATATTGATCTACAGTGACAAAAGAGTGACCCTGCAAAAGTCTATAAAACAATATGTACATTTAGTTTGGGTACTGCACCATCTTCTGCCAACTTTGGAAAGCATGCAAAAAGGACAGCCTAAAGACCAATGAGATCACTGAGGATGGTACAACATAAAAACCATGAAGATGGCTTTGCAATTAATACGAATAGTTTTGCTATGCTTTAGGACTACAATTACTAATAGTTTTGCACTCAAGTCTCCATCAGTGAACAGTTGACAACTTAAGACTATAAAACAGACTTCATGTGAAAACTGCAACGAATTTTCTGCACTATTTGGCAATGTAGTATTAGCACATTTATTGAAGGGGTGTATTTATTTATAATCGCACTATCTGGTGTCACCCAGATGAGGATGGATTCCCTTTTGAGTCTGGGTCCTCTCAGTCACGTAGTTCCAGGGAATGTTCAGGAATTAAATTGTGCATTCACCCCTGAAGGGCAACTACTGGGAGCTCAAGCTCAACAGCATGTTTCTGCCACCATCAAGGAGGTGATCCTGATTGGGTCCCCAAGCAAATGCAAAGTAGTTCCCAATGCTATAGTCTCTTCTTTTTGCCAGCTCTCCTTCACTCTACTCCCAAGATATAGATAATAACGCTTGTAATATAACGCTTGTAATGCTTGTAATATAACCACTCACCAGAAGCACACTATGGTAAATGGTAAATGTGCACTTATATAGCGCTATATACCCAGGAGTCTCTAATAGTCATTCCTACAGTTCTTACATTCCTATCTGAGTACCCAAAAGTAAGCCAAGTTCAAGAATGTTGCATCAACTAAAAAACTGAGCCTCTGTCACTACAGTCTTTCACCTGAGCCCCACTCTCTAAAGGGGCCACAGCCATGTCTTTACCTGAGCCATTTTCACTACAGAGGCCACACCCATGTCTTTACCTGAGCCATTCTCACTACTTTGGGCCTTTGTCATCTTTTCTACATTTTTGAACTGTGACCTTCTTTTGTACCTTGAGATTTTTTCAGAAATTAAATATTGTAGTGTATAATAATATTCATTTTGCTTATTTTGCAGATTCATGGTACAAATGCTGTGAATGGTAAACTGTCCATCAACATTTATAATGCTGAGCATTCTGCTGATGACTTCAAAAGTAAAATTAGTGCTCAAAGTAAAGTTACTGCTCAAAACACATCTCTCTATAAAGAGATGTAGTGTGAATAATTCTCCAATTATTCAATTAAGGAATAGGGAGCAGAGTGGTCTTTGGCCAAGTGTTTCAGTTTGGTATTGCAGAAAAACTTCTGGAAACTTCTTAATGTTTATACGGATTCTCCTATAACTAATAAAGAGATCCATTCTGAGAATTTTTATTCTTTGGTCATTTTTGCCTTAACAAAGCACAGCGCTAAGCAAAGCGGTCACCACCAAAACAGAAACGCTACAGACCTCTAGACCTGAAATCCCAGAAGTCAACCACAAACTTCAGAGTCTGGAAATCAAGCTTTAGTCACAGCTTAGCATGGTGAGAGCTTCTTAGCTCAACAAAGTGAAAGTGCATAATAAAAAGTTATTTGCTGTCTCCTTTCTGTTTCCACACAATTGGCTTTTTCTTTTCTTTGTTACAACCTTTTCTAAGATCTTGGAGATGAAGGGGAGATTTGATATAGGTCTATAGCTGGACATTTGAGAGGTGTCAAGGTCAGGTTTTTTTAATCAGGGATTTAATAACTGCTAATTTAAAAGATTAAGGTACATAGCCAGTGCTAAGGGAAGAATTGATTATATTTAGAAGGGGGTTGATTACTTCTAGAATATTCTGTTTGAAGAAACATGTAGGTAAGGGATCTAAACGTAAGAGATCTAATATTTAACACTATTTCAAAATGATGATGTTTGGGTTTAGAAAACTGTATAAAAAAGAGAGGCTTCAGCTCCGGGTGTCAGATTGCATTTTGGGACATCTCAAACTGTGGGGATCTTGTGTGGTGGAACAATAAAACTTTTTTTTTCTCACTCTCTGGTTCCATGTGGTACTTTACTCTGCACCCAGGCAATTGGTTGTAAGTATACTTGATTTTGTAAATAACTTATAGTAGTAACTGTGTAGTGGTCAGAATTTTAGCCCACATCAGTTTAGCCTGCTTGTCTGCTCCCTGGGCTTGGTTCTGGATTGTTCCCGATTAACTAGACCTGGTCTGAGACTATGTGCTATGCTGCAAGAAATGAGAGCAGCACTTTCCCCAGTGGGATGGACAATGTCCCATCCTAACAGGCCAGCCTAGCCCTCAAAACTACGCCAATCATCTATAAAGCCCACATTGTTTTCGGAGCGCCACCTGGACCTCCAGCAGTTCAGAGAAAATAATGCTAATTTACACACCTCCGCAAAGTTGTTCTTAGTCACCTCTGACTAACGAAGGCATATATCATTAGCTCCTACATGAATAACTATCTTTGAAAACCCGTTCTTTCCGCACACTGGCTCCTAGTTTACACCTAACTAAAGCTGCTGAAGCCCATAAAGGATAAGCCAATTTCATGAGCCTTAAGATAGAGTCTCCTATAACCAGAGCTCTTTTATGTTTCTCAGCAGGTGCTTCAAAGAGGAGAGCAAACCTGTTGGACATGTGAAGCAAAGAGGAGTGGTGCTTTAGCTTTAGGTTTGCGATAATGACGCTAAGTCGTCACCCATTCACGATACTGTGAGGGCTCTAATGTTGGAGTTGGGGGATTGCTGTCTCTGCCTGAAGCATCCAGACTTTCCCATACCGAAACTATAATGCTTCCACTCGCACTAACGCTCTCTAGAGGTGCGCATCCAGACTCTAATGCTGCAGTCTTCTCTGTCAGAGAGCTAACTAATATACACTTAGCACAAAGAAAGCTATTATTATGATGGAGGAAGAATGACTAAACATCCTGCACTCAACTCATTGAGCAAGCTGAACACTTGCCGTATTGAGTGTTTAACATAAAAAGAAAGGAGCAGGACTTCTGGTTATGTCACGGTGGTGAACAGAGACACGTCTCAAAGCTCTCCCAATATTGTCTTTTTAAACTCTTTATCTACACCCAATAGGGGAGAGTGGGGTAAGACAAGACATTTTTTACTTATTCACAACTTATTCACTACATTAATTTCAAACCTAATTAGTTTTCTACTAATTTAAATTGTCAGAATGCATCTATGACAAAGAGTTCTGAAAAATAAATATGGCTCCTTATTTAAAAAAAAGTGTTCCTGTGGCTCAATTTGCCCCAGGTATGGGGTAAGTTGATCCCAGTCAGTGGGTAAACTGACCATCTAACTGAATCAGAATCAAATCCATGTGAAATTTTAAAGATAGTTTATCTCATTTAAAAAATAATTTTCTCATTTAAAAAATAAATTACTTTTACATTTAGTCATATTTCTTTTTTAAAGCTAAGTTAAGCAACATAAAACCAACCAAATGAACTTTGGTTCGACCCAGCTCTTCTGTGAACACCTAACCAACCCATAAAAAATTAAAATAAAAAAGTAAAAATATTTACTCTGGCACTTGCACCTCTACTCTGCACAGTTTGCTTCTTTTGGAACTCAATTAATGGATTCTGTATGGTAGCACTACTTGTATTGTTCTCTACTTGATAGATCGCTTTGCTTGTATTTTCTCATTTGTAAGTGGCTTTGGAGAAAATCATCTGTTAAATGAATAAATGTAAATGTAATGTAAATGTAAGTTAAAACTTCAATATCTTTAATTGTTTGCATTTCTGAATCAATTTGTTGAACACCAAAGTTCTAACCTTCTCAAAAACAGACTAAACAGAGAGTTTGTTGAATAAAACTAAATAAAAACTGAATTAGAATGAATAAATAAATGTCGCTTTTGACTTTTGGCTGCTGACTTTTGGGTAGGGGTAGGATTTCAGTAGAAGACACATATCCAGTTTTCCTAGGGTGCAGCTTTTTGGTGTCATTGATGACCTGAAAGTCTCATTCACACATCCATGGATTTGGTACATGCTGGCTGCTTTTCCTGGGTTAGATCTCATCCAGCTATAAAGAGCTCTGTTGTAATAGGTCTTAAATGGGCTAAAACACACTCTTGTCTAGAGGCTGCAGGCGACGGTACATGTCGGGAGGAATTGTGAGCATGACAATGCCATTTGTTTTTGCTATATCCAATGCTACCATGGAAACATGGGCATTGTGGTCGTCAAGGATTAGCAGAATGGGATGGTCAGAGAACCAGTTGGTGTGCTGAACCAGATGTTCAAGGAACTTGGTGAAAGTGTCTCCATTGATCCAGCCAGATCAGGTAGAGGTACCAACTGATCCTGGTGATGCCCTTGTAATGAAATAGTCTTTGTCACTAACTCTTGTGAAGTTAAACCTGAGAGAGACTGCATTCCCAGTGGCATTTACTGCACAGACCACAGTCACAAGCTCTCCTCTTTCAGCAGATGGCACCCACTTGCTTCTTTCTTTTTTTCTGCCATTACCTGCTTTGGTGTCTGCACTGTGGTAACACCTGTTTCATCAACATTGTAGATCATGTTTGCAGGGAATTTATGCCTATAAAAATGACAAGATATAAATACATAAAAGAGTTGTGACTAGAATCTGAATAGCTACAACTTATAGTAAATTTACTTAACTGATGTATATAGTTGTCAGTAATAGTTAATGTTCTCAAGTATATTAATTCTGTTACCTGCCCATTACTTTAGCTAGTATGTCAAAGAACTCCATACCATTTCAACAATTAAAACGGATCGACTTTTTAGATTCGATATCGTCAGTGGTAAGATTCTCAACGAATATTGCAATTTTGTCAGTGTAAACGGTCTTAATACAGATAAACTGACATTTTTACACAATCTTTTCTTCATTTTGGCCTCTCTTCATGGAAGCTTAATAGTCTCTGGTAGACCTAGATGGCATCTACACAATCCCAAGTTCCTCAACTTTGTAGGAAACCAACTTGATATATTTTTTGAGTAGAATACAGACTAGATGTCTGTTTCAGTAAGATGGGATGCAATGCATGCAAAGCCTACATTAGGGGGAAGATGATTATCTATACTTGCTCTAAAACAAACAGATTTACTCTAAAAATGCTTGATTTTTTTTTTAATATGGAAACTCCGGTTTCCTCCCCCAGTCCAAACACATGCATGGTAGGTTGATTGGCATGTCTAACGTGTCCGTAGTGTATGAATAGGTATGTGAGTGTGTGTGAGTGTGTGTGATTGTGCCCTGTGATGGACTGGCACCCTGTCCAGGGTGTACCCCGCCTTGTGCCTGATGTTCCCTGGGATAGGCTTCAGGTTCCCCGTGACCCTGAACAAGGAGTAAGCAGTAGACGATGGATGGATGGATGGATGGAACCACTTTTTATTTTTTTTTACATTTTTGCAAGAATTAGATCCGAATAGTATATTTTCTTTGTAACCTGGCTTAACACCCATCACATGTTATGATATTAATGTGCCATGGTTGGGATATATATACACATGTTTGTACAGTATGCATGTTTTTATTATTATTATTATTATTATTATTATTATTATTATTATTATTATTATTATTATTTGTATTGCCTTTCTCCCTGCTCATTTGGTTTTCCGTGTGTATTAGTCCTATTATTTGTTACTTTCTCTGACTAATTTTCATTATTGTTCTGTTTTGATGTTCTATCTAAATCCAATAAAGATAGTGTTGAAAAAAGAAAAAGAAAGGAATGGTATCATTTAAATGCTGTCACAAACAAGGAAATGATTCGAAAACAGGAACTACATCACAGTAGCTAAATGTAAAAATATATTTCTGTATGGCTTTTTTGTGACAATGACAACTGTTCAAAGCACTATATAAATAAAACTGAATTGAATTGAATTTGAAGGTCCACCTTAGTCTCACCTACCTGTAGTGGTGTTTTCTGTTCCCTCCTCATTCATGGTCAATAATCATCTCCTTGCTTTTGTTGGCAGGGAGAACGTGTTGGTCTGGCAGCATGCCACCAGGTCAGCCACCTCCCTTCTGTACGGTTTCTCTTTATCTTCTTCAGTGATCAGTCCAATGACTGTTGAATCATCTGCCAGTTTGAATCTGTCCTTGTTGTGAGAGAGCTGTGTGAATTGCAGAGTTGATTGCATTTTCGGTGGACCGGTTTTTGTCATAAACAAACTGGAATATACAAACAAATTTAGGTTGCAAGTACTAACTTGTTATTTACTAACTTGTGAGTCATTTCAATAAAGGAAGCTGAATCCAGGACTGAAATAAAAAGAAATATAATCATGTCACGGTTTGTGTCACGCTAGCACATCACTAACAGATGTTAGCGCTATTAGCAGCCACTCCCAGACCCCAAGGCTAAAGCGCAAATGAACAACAAGTCTGAACACAAGCATGTATACACCTGTAGAAAAAGCCTGAAAAGCAGTTTTGTTTACAATTAAATAAACTTCTTCATTTGAATTCTTCTTAAATAAAACTGTATATAGAATTTACCTTTCATAAGTGGAGTTTAGTTCCATGCATGTATTCTGTGCTTCTTAAAATAATTTTAAAAGACACATCATTCCATTCCATTTCTTGACTTGTTTATGAGATTGGACTACATTCCTGAAGGCGCTGAACATAAATGGCATATATGGTTGGTGTGGTCACATGACCTGTCATGGCTTTTATTGGAACTCTTTGTGCAAGGTGAGACCCTGAGCTCTGTATTTCTATGATTCTACATATGCGAAAGATAATTATATACTTTATATACTACGTTGAGTTGCTATTTTATCAGGTACAAGTCAGTGCATGTTTATTTAAAATATTATGAATAATAGCAACAAACCATAATAATTTTTTGTTAAAAATCTGTAATTACTGCATGTTAAAAAGTGACTCAAATGCTTGTTTCAAAAATTAGTGACATGCTGACTTTGCCTTCTTTATAACTTTTTACAGATCAATTTAATTCAATTAATTTTTGTAATTAATTTTAAAAATAACACTTTTAACGATCGTCACAAAGCAACTTTACAGACATATATAAAGTTAGGATATAATTTATAAATTTATCCCTAATGAGCAAGCCCATCAGTATAATAAAACGATGAGCATGGGAATTAAACCTATTTGTCTGTGGTATAACAAACAAAACATAAACGGATTATAAAACATGTTTAATTGTTGATATCGTAAAGTTTTCTGTAAGTAGATGTTTATTGTTTATTTGACGTGTATGGAAGGAGTCTCCAGTGTCAGTGCTTAGTAACTGTCAGATATAAAGCTGTAACTTTAAGTTTTCCAACATCTTCCGTCAATTTCAATTTATCCTTTCAGTCATTTCAAACTTTTGGTGACTTTCTAGGTGAGCGTTCTATCCTGCTATCTTGTCCAGCATTTTTCTTTCAGGTGTTTGATATTCGTATTGGTATAAGCTTTGATGGTGTCGAGCCAACATGTTGTTTGTCGGCCTTTTCTTCTGGTTTATCTGACCATTCCCAAATTACTGACTTCTCTATCGAGTTTGCATGCATGATGAGGCCAAAGTCAGTCGTATTCTAGTGATTTTAGCTTCTCGTGATGTTCCTGGTTTTATGCAATCCAGCACATCTGTTCACTATCCTGGTTGTCCCTGGTAATCTAAAAAATTTCCTCCAACACCACATTTCAAATACATCCTTCTGTCTGCCTTTCTTAGCATCCACTTCTTGCACCCATGCATCATCAGGTGAAAGACGATGGCTCTGACTACTCTGCTTGTGGTAGTTAGAGTGATATACTCTTGGTAAGATTTCATCTTCAGTATAGAAGACTTCATGAACCTATAGTCGTCTCATACATTTGGTTTCTGGTTGAGAATATGCTGTGCGTGTTTGGCTGCCACTTCTCATCAGAGCTTTTTTTATTATTATTTTTATTTTATCTTTTCTTTTTTTCTGTAGTGTGTGAGCTGAAATTTGGATGTTTGTGTTCTGTTTTGTTGTTCTGTTTTTTATTGCCTATTTGTCCACTGGTTGCTGGTGGTGGCTGAGCACCAGGCCCAATCTTGAGTGGCGAGTTTTCGTCGGCTTTGATCTGTCATACATGATGTGTGCTCCTACTCGCTATGGGCTACAGCATGCCAGTTGCTGTCCGATAGTGTGTGATCAGTCTGAGTGGACTCAGGATTGCTTGAGTGAAGTTTCTTGGTGGCTGTACAGGGTGTGTGGGGACATACCTGGGCGGCTGTGGCGCAGGTGGTAGAGCGGTTTGTTTGTTGACTAATTGTAGGGTGTGCGGTTCTCGGCCTGGATGACTCCACATACTGAAGTGTCCTTGGGCAAGACACTGAACCCCAAGTTGCTCCCGATGGCAAGTTAGTGCCTTGCATGGCAGCTCTGCTACCACTGGTGTGTGTGTGTGTGTGTGTGTGTGTGTGTGTGTGTGTGTGTGAATGAGACACAGTGTAAAACGCTTTGGATAAAAGCGCTATATAAGTGCACATTTACCATTTACATACCTGCATAGGTCTTCTGGGGAATATAAGCAGCTATGCCACTGAAATTAGATCCTGGCTGGCAGCTTTTGGAGGACTCTGTGGTTTTTTTTTCCTGTTGAATTGTTTGTGTGTTTGTAATTGTAAAGTGGCCTTGGGTACAAGAAAGGCAATGTATAAATTACATGTATTATTATTATTGCTGTTCTTGTTGTTATTGTTATTGTTGTTGTTATTATTAACACTTAGCCCATTCTCAGCCACATGAGAAGCTCAATTATACAACCCCAATTTCCAAAAATTTGGGACACTTTGTTAAATGTAAATAAAAAACAGAATACAATGATTTGCAATTCTCATAAACCCGTATGTTATTCGCAATAGAACTTAGAAAACAAGCTTTGGAAGTTCTAGTTAATTTTCCACCAGTGTGACAGTGGTGAGTATTGTTAGTTGGTGGTCTTGGATGTACTTGACCAGCGTTGGATGTGGGGGAAAAAAGAGTTCCCATTTTCTGATGCCAAAATTTTAGGTACTTTGTGCAAAAGGGTCCATTTTAATTCATTTTTAAAACCCCAAGGGGAGAAACGTGTTTGTCATTCAGGACAAACAAGGACGAAAAGAATCATTCTGGTTTCATTTTCAGCTTCTAGTATTGTCCTTAATTTAGTGAGGTGCAAAGAAACGGTCACAGACACACTTTCATTTATTTTTTCAGGTTAAATGTTACCTAGCAGATCAATCATCTGTGGACTTTGTTTAATCGTAACAGCAGCTCTTGTGAACAAACATTCACAGTTGAAGTAAACACAACAGTTAATAATGCAAATGTGTAAGTGTTGTCACTCAGAGCAAAAATGCTCTGACTGAATGCATAAAGAGTGTATACACTAAATGTGTAATGTGTTTGCATTTCTATCTAGAAGAAAAATGTTTAGTAAAATATGTGACATCAGTCGGCTGTGTGAAAACTTCTAAAGATATTTGCATTACTGTAGTCTATTTCTCATTTATACTCTAAACTTGAAGGCAAAGAGGTTTCTTTGACAAATGAACCTGCTGTCGCTAACATCTCTTCATGCTGAGAATTGTTCTTGAGGAATTCAAACCTGAAGCAAAAAAAAACCCTGTGGGAATGAAACATGGTACCACATAAGCTCCTGAGAGAGTGGGTGTCAATCATACAGTGCTCACATAACATCTAAAATCTACCTTTAAGGCATGAACCCATCCATAAATGGAGATTCAACCAAGCTATAAAAGTCTGCTGAACTTCTCAATCTCACTCATTCTCCAGAGTAAGACCGAAAAGCCTCCATCAACATGGTCAGCACCTTCTCCACCTACAGTAACTTTGCATCTGGGTCCATGGGATCCTCATGTATGTCTGTTGGTGGTGGAGGTGGAAGCCGGGTAAGTGCAATGCGGGCCGGAAGTGTCTATGGTGGAGCAGGAGGGTCTGGGGTTCGTATCTCCCAAGCTACTCGGTCCTTGTCTATTGGTGGATCTCTAGGCAGTACTGGTGGAGGCTTCAACAGTGGTGCAGGTTTTGGTGCAGGATTTGGAGGGAGTGCAGGGTTCGGAGGTGGTGCTGGGGAAGGGGACAGTAGCATCATCAGCAATGAAAAGTTCACCATGCAGAACCTTAACGATCGTCTGGCCTCCTACCTGGAGAAGGTGCACTTACTGGAGAAGGCCAATGCAGATCTCGAGCTCAAGATCCACCAGTTCCTGGATAGCAAGTCCTCACCTACTGCACGGGACCACTCTGGGTCCTTGGTTTCAATCAATGAGCTCCAGGCCAAGGTAGATCATTCAAAGCTCACCTTTAAAGAAAAATCATGCTTAGATGAAGTTACGTTTGCAAGGGATCATTATGTCATCTTCATTGTATCTAAAGCTTCACACCACGTCTTTTTAGTAAATCAGTATTTGTTCACCATTCCCTGTACTTTTCTTTCAGTAATTGCTGATCATTCTAAAAATGCATAGTTACCCAGGGTTGACCATTTTGATTGTTGCATGTGTTCTCACTTTATATCTTTGGATTGATGTTTTCAGATTTGGGATGCCATTCAGCTGAAGGGTATGGTCCACCTTAGCATTGACAATGCCAGCTTGGCTGCAGATGACTTCAGGATGAAGTAAGATTTTAGTATGATGTAGAAAGTCCTTACTCTAAATGGCTGAGGGTAAAAATAGATATCAGAAGGCAAACACAGGTTAGAATTTTCAACCAATATCTTTATCCAGGTATGAGAATGAGTTAGCCCTCCGTCAGTCTGTTGAGGCCGATATCGCTGGACTGAAGAGGTTGCTGGATGATCTGAACCTGACCAAGAAAGATCTCACCCTGCAGATTGAGGTCCTGAATGAGGAGCTGGTCTTCCTCAAGATGAACCATGAGGAGGTGATGAAATGTTGCAAACAAACAAAATTATAAACATGCTTCAGTATGTCAAACTGATGTGTTTATGTAGGTTAAAACAAGTTTTATAGATTTGGCATAATCACTTCTTGATGAAAAGAAAAAAAAAAGGTTTGCAAATGTATTCAGGTTGGAACTCTTATGCTTCTCCAGGAACTTCTAGCTGCACACAGCCAGATGAGTGGACAGATTCATGTTGAGGTTGATGCTGCACCACAGCAAGATCTCACAAAGGTCATGGAAGAAATCCGCGAGCACTATGAAGCTGTTGCTGCCAAGAATCAGAGAGACCTTGAGGGCTGGTTCCAGACAAAGGTGCGTTCTTACTGGAGATGTGAGAGCTCAGTGGGGAAAACATTGGATTACTGATTGGAAGGTGATGAATATAAACTCCAGCACTACCAAGCTGCCACTGTTGGGCCCTTGAGCAAGGCCTTTAACCCTCAACTGCTCAGATCCATAAGATAAATCTAAGGAACTCTGGATAAATTCCATAAATGTAAATGTACTGGAGCATAAATGATCAAAGCCAGACTACAGGGTGTTTTTATTATTATTTAATAGCTTCTACAGTTTTGCAGTATAAGGCAAATGTTAATTTTTTATACAAAGTGAATCCAATTCAAGCGCTGAGCTGAGCTGCTCAAGAGGCCAGAGATGACTTTGTGTCAACCTTCAGATTCTTATTGTGGAAGCTTAGCTATGTTATCACAGCAGCTACTAATCTAGGATTTACCAATCCTGAGTACCCTTTTTGATTACATCACAAAAACCTGGCTTATTGTAACTCATTGCTGGCTTATTGTAATTTTTTGCACTGGCAGTCTGAGACCCTGAAACAGGAGGTTGCTGCCAGCACTGAGACATTGGCCACCTCCAGAACAGAAGTGAACACTGTCAAGAGCACAGTGCAGTCTTTGGAAATTGAGCTCCAGTCTCTGTTGGCCATGGTGAGACTAAAAACTTTTTTTTTACATGATTGTCTACTGTATATTCTATAAAAGCATTTGTGGTAATAAGGAAAATTCCCACCCTGGTTACCCCACCATAGAAAGTCTCCCTTGAGGGAACACTGTCTGAAACTCAAGCCCGTTATGCCATGCAGTTATCAGAATGCCAAATGCAAGTAAGGTCTTACCAAACTTTATCTATGAAATGGTAAACCTCTGAAAAATGCAGTTTTTGCTTTTTCCAAACACAAAGTGAAAGTTGACAGTTGTGGTTCTTTACTGTATCTTGTTTTCTGTGTTATTTATGTTTTCTCAAACGAGGTGACGAGTATGGAGGATCAGCTGGTGCAGCTTCGTTCTGATCTCGCTCGTCAGTCTCAGGAGTATCAGATGTTGCTGGACATCAAGACCAGACTGGAGCTGGAGATCGCCGAGTACAGGAGACTGCTGGACGCTGAGGCCAGCAGCAGGTAAACTAACTCAGTAATTTGGTGGACTCATTCATCCGAAGCAGCTTACAGGAGAGGCAGAGTGGCAGCCCTGGGAATGCTAACCACAATATTCCCTTTTTGTGTTTCACCAGTCCCTTGATTTCGTCCACCAAGACCTCTACTACCAAAACCGCAATCATCACCGTGGTAGAAGAGGTGGTCGATGGGAAGGTCGTCTCTACCTCCTCTACATCTATTACTAAGTAGTAAGGGATGAATTGGAATTGTCTTTATTGGAATATAATTCATTGAACGTGTCAGTTAAAAAATAAAACATTTTCAATCATTATTTTGTGGAAAATGTTGTGTTTTACACAACTGTCACACTCAAACTGTCACGTATCCGGAAACCCGGGACTTCAAGTCCCATCAGCCACTGCACTACACCACCTGACCACATGCACCTGACTCACGTTTTTGTTAATTAGCACCATTGTGTATTTATAGTCCTTGTCTGCACTTTCTCCTGGTCTTTCGTTGTTATAGACTCACGTCACTTCTGTCTCCGTGTGTGTTTCTTGCCACAGTGTTATGCCCAGTTGTCCGAGTGTTTTTGTTTCGTTATTTCGTGTGTTTAAAATAAATATTTAAAAATCTGCAATTGCTTCGGCCTCCATTCGCCAAACGTGACACAAACACACACACACACACATACACACACATTAACCATTTGGAATTTTGACCGTTCAGAAATAGTCAATGCACAAATGAAAATGTAAAATATATTTATTAGGTAAAAAAGAATGAGCTCAGGAATATTGCAAAAAAAAAAAACACATTATAAACAGGGCAATAAACTGGAGTTAGTCCAATAAAATGGACTGAAGACTCTCGAAAGGAAGAACAAACATGAACAATGTGTGATGACAAGCTTCAGGCTGGCCATATATCTATAATATGGAGTAGGTGAGAAGAATGTCATATTAATATTTGGTTACTGAAGGAATATCAACAGATTTTGGTGGTGCACTCATAGTTTTTCTCTGCTCTGGCTCCACATTTTTCTATAAGCAATGGAACAGAGCTGGAGCTGAATGTCAATTTAACCAAGCTACAATATTTTTTTATACATTAAACTCCAGATACTAAACTCAGACATTTAAAGCTTCCTGAGAGGAATGTGTTCTACTTATTAAACAAACATATTTTTCCTTCAAATCTCTTCTCCACACCCACAAAGGACTTAAACACTTTACAGTATTACAAAACAGGTGAAATGTTACTTCAAAATCTAATTTCCAATAACCAAAAAACTATTAGAAACATATAGAATGAAAAAATATGCATAAATATTGAATATCTCATATTCGAGGCTCAGAGAACGTAGACATGGAGTGAAGGAGAACGTGCACATGCAGGGAAGATCCACCTCAGCTTTCAGCAAGAACATTTATACAGACATGCCCTTCACTTAATAACCTAGAACAAGCCTTCAGAGCATTCCTGTGTGAATGTGATTATTTAGCTGTATATCAGTGCAGTCCATCATTTGGACGATTTCCAGCTTTGCATTGCGTGTAGCTGGTGTGAAGAATGAAAACTAGTGCAGGTTCTTGCATGCTTCTCGCTTCAGGCGTGTGTTTAAACGGCATGCAAATACATTTCTTTGAAAAACTTAATCACAATGTAACATGTGACCTTTCTCAAGGCTTCTTTGGATAATTAAGGATTTTTCGCTTCTTAAAGGAGTTCTAATGGGAACTCTGATATTGGAACACTTTATTTATGGTTCTGCATTCTGAGTAACATCTTGCACAGGTCAGAATGAATTAATGAATTAATATAACACCTTTCTCAAACCTAAGGTTGCTTTACAGTTTTGGAAAAGAAACCCACACAAAATGCACAAAATAATAATCAAACAAACGGACAGGCTCCTTAACTTTGAGTCCTTCAAAAGCTGACCTGATCAAATTTCAGTGGTAAAGCTGAGCCCACATACAGTCCCAAGGAATTATTATTTTTTTAAATCATACCTTGCAGCTCCAGTGAGAAAATAGATATTCATAATACTTTAATGATTCAGAACACTGGATGATTTGAGTTTATTCAAGTAGTGAAATATGCAATTTTGGAAAAACTGGTAGAATTTCGCCAGAGCCTTCTGCAGAATCTGGTGTTTGTTGTGATGTTAAGCCTATCATGTAAAACCACACAAGATTTTTAGTCGTGTGTGTGATGGATGGTGAGGTTGTCTGTAGGTGTATTAGTTCAGAAGAACTTGGGACTTGAATGGAGAAAAAGTGACATATACAGTATGGTAAAGTAAAGCATAAGAGCTAATCACTGACACTGAGAACTGGTATAAATGGAGATTAGGAATGGAGCGAGTACTGAGCCCAGAGGAACTCAGAATAAAGCTGTGAGGTGATGAAACTGAAAATCTCAATGCTTCATCATAGGAGCGTTCCTATAAGTATGCCAATAGCCGGGTTAGAATGTAACTTCAGATCTTAAGCTAATGTCTGCATGACTAGAGTTGTGGTAATTCAGTGTCAAAAGCAGCAGATGATGTGAGATACATGGAGATGTAGGATGCTGTCTTTAATATATGGTGTGAGGTCATTGTGTGAAGAAGGTACTGGGTAATAGCCAGGTTGTTCTGGTTGTTTCTCTCCTTCGGTGAAGAAGAAAATGCAACAAATGCCTTTCTTGAAACAAGCAAGACCGACATGAATCTGGTTCAATTGTACTGAATTCAAGCAAAACAAATCTCCCAACTGGGTAAGCAAAACTGACTTGGTAAGAATTCTTGAAAATTGTGTAAATATCTAATCACTAAAAATGCTACTGGATCTTAAAACTTGACAAACATTAAGCAAGTTGTATTTATTACAAGCAGTTAAAAGTTATCAGTTATTCAAGATAGACTTACTTAAAATGAGTATTTTGGTCTCTTGATTGAGCTGAATTTAAGAATTTATCCCTTAATCTAAGATGAATAATTAGTAACCAAAAAAATGCTTGACAATTAAGAGCTGAAAACCTAAAACTTCTGTAGAGGTGCATATCAGGGGGTAACACAGAACAGGTGTTAGTGATCAGTGGGACTTTCGACATAGTCATGTGACATGCTGGGGCTGATGGGTAATGTAGTTCAGTGTGGATTTCAGCATAACCAGAACACATAGCTCCTTCATTGAAAAATCTATGTTGTACAAGTGGTTTTAGTCTTAAAATAATGAAAACATTGTGTTCCTCTGCTGGAATATTATACAAACCATTGTTGTAGCTTATTACTAAATCTAGATTAATATTTGCTGGAAGATCTTATTAAGACAAAGTTAGATATCTTTCTAATGAAAAACATGCTGTTCAAGATTATTATTCTTTGTACACAAGTCTTTTTACTTCCTTGAAATTCCTTTTTTGCAGTGCAGCTTGAATTTGTGGGAAATTGAATCCACATTGTGTGAAAAGGTTTGTAGCACTTCTCCAGGATGACTTCTTACTTCTCGTGATGACCTTCCATACAAAGTGCATGGTAAAGTCAAGAGCTTTAAGACAGAGACTGTGTGCGGGATTAAGGAAGGAAAAGAAGGTGAAGGAAAAGAAGGTGAAGAAGGACAATGAAGGGTAGAGATAAGTGTGATTTTAAAACAAAAGAATGAATGTAATAAGATTGTTTTGGTGATTAACTTTCTTTCATGTTTCAAAATTATAGAACTGGAAACATACAGAGATAATAAAAAAATACAAAATAATATACAAAAAATACAAAAATGCAACAAGACACAAGGGACCAATTTTATCCATGTTCAGTCATACATGAAAAAAATGTATTCTAAATAATAGCAAATTAGAAAGATCATTTCATAGTAAACCACCTAATATTTCACTACAACAGTAACACATCGCTAGTTGTTGCTGAAATGACATTCACTTACCGCCATCTAGTGTTCTTACATTGTGTTCTTGGTATTAAACCTGACCTCAATTGAAGATAAACCACATTGAGGAGATGCTGAATCAGGGCTTTGCAGCAGCTCCTGGTGAGCAGGTATGAGATGATGGCAGAAGAAAAGAAACTGTAAGACATGTTTCTGCTAACATCTGTAGCACAGACTACTAGAACTCTGTAATCTGTATATGTTAAATAATAACTGAAGTGTTGCTAAGTTAATTATATTACTGACTTTTATTGTCAGTAAAACTGAGATTTGATCATTTGTATCTATCCAAGAGCATTAAATAAACCTGAGCTAGTAACAGAAGCACATTTTTCTCCAGCAGAGATTCACTCAAATAAACATTGACATTTATATTTATGGCATTTGGCAGACGGCCTTATCCAGAGCAACTTACATTTATCCTATTCATACATCTGAGCAGTTGAGGGTTAAGGGCCTCGCTCAGGGGCCCAGCAGTGGCAGCTTGGTTGTGGTGGGGTTGGAAATCATGATGGGGTTTAAACTTCCGATCAGTAGACCAACGTCTTAACCGCTAAGCTACCACTGCTCTGATGGAGCTGAATAAAATAAACATTTAAACTCCATCCATCCATCTTCTACCGCTTGTTCAGGGTCACGGGGAACTGCTGATTTAGGTACATAACCAGTGGTTAGGGAAGAATTTACTATATTTAAACGTGACTTAATTACTCCTGGACAAATCTGTTTAAACAAACATGTGGGTATAGGATCTAGTATGCAGGTTGATGAATTAGCTGATGAGATTAGTGTAGCTAGGTCGGTCTCTATAAGCGGAGCAAAACACTCTAAACATTGATCCGATATTGCCACATTGTCATCTAATGGGTTTGTTACATTACTGACCGGTTGTAATTTAATGGCCTGTATTTCATCTCTAATATTTTCAATTTTATAAATGAAAAATTTCATAAAATCCTCACTGCTATGAAATGATTGAGTTTTTTCCTCTGAAGTGGTTTTATTCCTAGTTAGTTGTGCTACCGTGTTGAAGAGGAATCTGGAATTGTTTTGGTTGTCTCCTATTAAGGTGGAGAAGTAGATCTTTTTAGCGTCTACAAGAGATTTCCTATATTGCAGTAGGCTCTCCTTCCATGCTGTCTGAAATATCTCCAGCTTGGTTTGGCGCCATTTACGTTCTAATTGTCTAGATTTCTGTTTTAAGGATCGCGTTAGATCATTATACCAGGGTGCTAATTTTTTCTCTCTAATTATTTTTCTTTTGAGTGGAGCCACTCTATCTAGTGTGCAACGGAGTGTTGACTCCAAACTTTCAGTTGCCTGGTCGAGATCTACTGGATCAGGCGCTGATCCAAATCTAACTGATGTCTCTGGTAGGTTATTTATGAAGCTCAGTGCAGTAGCTGATGTAGCGGGGCGAGGTGGAGATATTATAATCCATACGGATTATGAATGAGATAAGATGGTGGTCTGAGATAACTTCAGACTGCGGAAAAATTACTTTTCTAATATTTTCTATACTTAGTCCGTATGTTAGTATGAGGTCAAGAGTGTGACCACCATTATGAGTAGGCCCGATCACGTTCTGATTAATCCCTACTGAATCTAAGATTAACACAACCGCTGTTCTCAGAGGGTCCTCCAGGTTATCAAAATGAATATTAACATCTCTGACGATTAATGCTTTATCTACAGACACAACCAGGTTTGATACAAAGTCTGCAAATTCACTAAGAAATTCAGTATATGGCCCTGGGGGTCTGTAAATAATAATTAGAGGAATTGACTTATTTTTGTGGCTATATAATTTACACTGGTATAAAGAATTTCAAAGGAATTAAACTTATGACTATATTTTTGTGGGGCGACTAGATTTTGACTATGGATAAGACCAACACCTCCTCCTCTACCAGTTGAACGAGGCTGATGTACATAACTGTATCCAGGAGGACTGGCTTCATTTAATGCTATGTACTCATTTGGTTTAACCCAAGTTTCCGTTAAACACATTAAATTACATTCCTGGTCAGTAATGATGTTGTTGACAATAAGAGCCTTGGACATAAGAGATCTAACGTTTAATAGTCCTAGCTTCAGATTAAAGATGCTGGCTGTGCATTCAATATGATTTAATTTTATGTTAATTAGGTTACGAAGGTTACGAGATTTCCTATTTATGTGTATAGCTCGGGGAACAGACACAGTCTCAATAGTATTGATTACTGGTGATTGACTATTAAATGAACATTGATTAAACTGACTGTTATTGTCAGAAGATGTACTTACGGTAGACAGTCACTTGGAGTGAAGCGCCTTGGAGATGTTCTTGGACAGCAGTTCCGCTCCAACGCTGCTGGGGTGCAGGCCATCAGGACGAAACAACCTAGGGCACTCCCAAAACAGATTCCAGTTATTAACAAACACTAGATTCTGCTCATTACACCAAGAGACTAACCATTCATTTAAAGCGAGAAGTCTACTGAACTTTTCTGCTCCACGTCTGAATGTGGGAAGAGGTCCAGAGACGATGATCCTCGCTGTGGGTGATCTGCCTCGCACCATCTCGATCAGGCTGGAGAAGTTCCTCTTCAGAATCTCCGTCTGCCGTAGCCTGGTGTCGTTCGTCCCGGCGTGCAGCACAAATAAATAAATTCTTCCCTTAGCACTGGTTATGTACCTAAATCATTTAGCAGTTATCAACCCCTGATTAAAAAACCTGACCTCGACCCCTGTAAACTGTCCAGCTATAGAGCTATATCAAATCTCCCCTTCATCTCCAAGATATTAGAAAAGGTTGTAATACAGCAGCTACGCTCGTGCTTACATAGGAACAAATCCTGTATCAGTCAGAATTTAACCTCATCATATTACAGAGACTGAGCTAGTTAAAGTAGTTAATGACCAACTACTGGCCTCTGATCAGGGTTGTGTCTCGCTGTAAATTTACATTTACATTTACATTTATTCACTTGGCAGACACTTTTATCCAAAGCGACTTACAAATACGCAAAGCGATATATCAAGCAGAGAACAAGTAGTGCTACTATACAAGATCCATTAATTGTGTTACTCGAACATAGTGCAGCTTTTGATACTATAGATCACACTATTATCCTTGATAGATTAGAAAATGTTGGCATTAAGGGAACAGTCCTCTCCTGGCTCAGGTTTTATCTGATCGATTGTTATCTGTTTTAGCCCTCTGCTTTTTATTTTATATATGCTACCTCTAGGTCAAATTATTCATAAACATGGAATTAGCTTCCACTGTTATGCTGATGATACACAGCTGTATGTTTCAGTAAAGCCGGAGGACAGACAGCAGCTTAGTAAATTTGAGGAATGTGTACAGATGTTGTCTTCAAGAATGTGCATTTTTGCACCCTGCGGGCACGCTTCATAGAATTTAAATTCATTTGTTGTGCTTCACACAATAAACACCAGATGGCGCATGGAACAACATATTGTTGCTGAACACGGTACACTAAAAAATGTGTTTGGTCGGTTAGATCTAAAAAAAAATGTTACATATGGTTCACATAAAAATATTATGCTTCCCATCAAAACTTATGCTAACCCTAATTTAAACAAGTTTCTAATTGTAAGATTAAATTTTACACAAGGATGAAGCTGAGGATCAATTGCTTCTGAAAGTATCTGTTTGAGGAAATGTGTAGGTAACTGAACTTTTGTTTGTCCTTTAGATTTGGCTATGTACATGGCTCCTTCAAACCCTTGCTCAAAAAATTTTGAACCTTGTCAGCTGTCAAACAATAGATACATTACAGGTGCATTGCAAAAAATTTTAAAACCGTGGAAAAGTTCATTTTGTTCCCATAATTTAATCTTTAAAGTAGAACTTTCATATAATCTAGATTCATTACACACAAAGTGAAAGATTTCAAGCCTTTTTTTTGTTTTCATCGAGATGATGGACGGCTGTGGATCAGTTTGTAGAGTGGGTTGTCCACTAATCGTAGGGTTGGCAGTTCGATTCCCGGCCCGGATAACCCCAAGTTGCTTCCGATGACAAGCTAGCACCTTGCATGGCAGCTCTGTGTGAATGGGTGAATGGGAGACACAGTGTAAAGCGCTTTGGATAAAAGCACTATATAATTGCTGACCATTTACTATGATTACGGCTTACAGATCACGGAAATAAACCTCCAGTATCTCAAAATATTAGAATGAAGAAATTTTGAGATGCACCTGTATATTGCCAAAATTATGTGGGCAGCTGACCAGTCACAGCAATATGACCTTGTTGAACATCCCATTACAGATTTAGTCCCACTTTCCTGTAATTATACCCTTCACCCAACACTACTTTTGCACCTTACTGGCTTACTGAAAAGATTGACTTGTTCACAAACAAAATATTTCTATACATCACCTTAGTGCCACAAAGTTGGGTTTTGTGCGGTACATTGGTACATTGGTACATTGGTACTACTACACATGCCCAAACAATAACATGGCTCATGTCAGATGCCACAATTCACAGACAGAACAAAGGCATCTTGGAGTTGTATCTGGATATACATGATTGATTATTGTGAAAATATTTGCATTACAGCATGTTAATAAACCTATCACCCTATATGAAAAGTGAGGAGTGTCGCTTGTGGACTTTCGTGGTGTTCACCATCTACCTTCTCCAGATTTTACAGACTGAATGTTGTTTGATCACACCCCATGTGAGTTGTCGTGTGTTTGAGTAACTCCTGCCTTCAATAAAGATGTTTGCTCTTTTAATTAACCTTCACATTGCCAAATTGTAACAGTTACACCCTGAACCTGAGGCTAAATCCCTGAAAACAAACTGACTATGCAAACAAACTAACCTGACAATAACAAGTAATAACTGCCAATCTCAGGAACTCTTGCTATATTATTGGCCACATATTTCTAGCTACTAACACTATCTATGCAAACTCTCCAGTGTCATAGTATATCAAATATGGTATATGATATGCAGTACAGTAATGTACAGTATTTCACAAAAGTTAGTACACATATATAATTTGATTATTTCTTTTCATGAGACAACACTGGCTGGTCCCCCCCCCACCCCTTCAACCTCTACAGCCATACTGGCAGCACTCATACTTCTATATACCAAAGACAACCTCTGGATATGACGTTGAGCATGTGCACTCAACTTCTTTGGTCGACCATGGAGAGGCCTGTTCTGAGTGGAACCTGTCCTGTTAAACCGCCTATGGTCTTGGCCACCATCCTGGTGCTCAGTGTCAGGGTCTTGGCAATCTTCTTATAGCCTAGGCCATCTTTATGCAAAGTCACTTTTGTTGTCAGCGGTTTAGACATTAACGGCTGTGTGTTGAGTTATTTTGAAGGGATATTTTTACACTGTTCAAATTGACACTGTTACACAAGCTGTACACTCATTACTTTATATTGTAGCAAAGTGTCATTTCTTCGGTGTTGTCACATGAAAAGATATAATCAAATAGTTACAAAAATGTGAGGGGTGTACTCACTTTCGTGCGATACTGTATATACATCCTGGTGCCATCTGATGCATCCTGGTGCCATTTCTTCCACCAGGATGCACCATTTGCGGTAAGCGGACGCACACACCATGCACATCCACATGATGTAAAAGAGAATGTGATTCCTCAGAGCAGACATATTTTAAAACTTTTAATCTTCCAGTAAGCACCATCGGTGCCATTATCCACAAATGGAAACAACATCACGCCACCATAAACCGGCCATGCACAGAAGCTCCTCACAAAATTTATGACCAGGGAGTCAGAATAATAGTCAAAAGAGTAGCCCAAGAGCCACGGACCTCTAGGAAAGAGCTCCAGAAACACTTGGAGGCAGCAGGTACCATCGTCACAGAGAAAACAATAGGCAATGCACTGCACTGCTTATGCTCACTGTGCAAGACTCCATTACTAAAGAAAAGGGATGTCGAAGCTCATTTAAAGTTTACTACAACTCATTTGGACAAGCCTGTGAAATAATTGGCGAGTGTAGGCTGGTCAGACGAGAGCTGAATTTTACTTTTTGGCTGTGATACTACACACCATATTTGGAAAATGATAATGATAATGATAATGTGTCTTTATTGGTCAGATATACATATGCACGGAAGAAATGTCACTGCCCATCACCTTAAAAACACAATAACAACAGTGAAGTGTGTGTCACTATTTCCCGTTGTAGCAGTGTGGTCTAAGCACGAATGACAGAGCACCTGCTTTTCCATCATTGACAGTTGTGACATTTGGACACATGTGTTTGTTTATGTTTCTGTCATGTCTCCTCCCTGTTCTGTCATTGGCTGAGATTTCACGTGTGTCTATATTGCCCTCAGCTGCTAGCAGTTCAGACGCTGATCATGTCGGCATATATACCGCGCGCCTCCCGGCACACAACGCGGAATATTGAATGAGTGATTTAGATGAGTGAGTTAAAGTAGATTAGAGTTAATGAGTCATGGTCATAGTCATAGTCAGTTCACGCTGTTATCCGCTCCCAGTTTCTCGTCATAGTTCATGTTTCTCGTTTTGTTTATCGACCCTGTATCCCGTGACCACGACCTTGATTCCAGCCTAGCCCTGTGTAAGCCTGTTTGCCGATTGTCTGACCTTTGCCTGTTTTTGGATTACGTTTTGGATCACGTTTTGGATTTGTCTGCCTGTCTCATCTCTTTAATAAAACTCTTATCCTGCACTTGCATCTGTCTGAACTTCCTCATATCACGAGCCGTGACGGTGTGGAGGTGGAAACATCATGGTGTGGGGCTGTTTTTCATCACATGGTACTGGTAGGCTTCATATAATTGAAGGAACGATGAATGGAGCCCTTTAATGGGAGATTCTTCAGAAAAATCTGCTGCCATCCACCAGGATGATGAAGATGAGACATGGGTGGAGCTTCCAGCAGGACAACGATCCAAAGCATACAGCAAAGGAAATTCTCAATTGTTTTCAGAGAAAAAAATCAAGGTGTTAGAATGCCCCAGTCAATCACCTGACTCGAATCCAACTGAACAAGATTTAAAGACAATATGTTTAGAAGAACGGGTCAAAATCACACCTGAATACTGAATAATTAAATACATTTCAGTTAGCATGTTCCATATTTTTTTCCCGTGTCATTCCACTTTGTTACACATAACTTTATTTATGGACTTTAATGTTGTGAATTCTTTATATTTCTGGATTTCTTGAGCTAATACTGATGTCTGGTGAAAATTTCATGTGAATATCCTCATTGGAAATATATTTACTGAAAAAAACTGTAGCTATTGTGCAGTTCACCTGGTCTAGCTGACGTTCCTCATACCACAAGACAAAGTCGACGCTTCAGTGCATATAATTTTGATGTGGATGGTGCACTAGCATTCAACATGGTCTCTACAACCTCAATTGTGAGACCAGAATCTGTGGGCCTCTCAAGGGCCAGACCCACAGTTTCCATAGTTCCGGCCAAGGGTGATAAATCAACCTCAGATAAACCTTAAAAGGTCCCAGAGGACAGCAATCTCCCAAGGAGATTTTTTTATCATGCAACACACTTAAATGTCATGTCTTCCATGATTACACATAGAGTTTGTGGCAGCTAAATGTATGCTGATTTGCCAGTGTATTGGACAAATCTGTGGACACTGTTAATCATAACATACTGTATGTTCACAGCTTAGTGAAAATAAATTAGGCTTATCCAAATGCAAAAATGTGATTAGATCTATTTAGATGAAACATCTCTGCACACTATTCCCTTGTTAACTGTGTAAAAGCTTCTGTTGAAGGTGAGATTGGTACAGGTTATAACAGAAAGATGCAAATTCCAGATATTTGCATTGCTGTGATCTTTCTCTCTTCTCAAACGATAAAGCAAGAAAGATTTCTCCATCGGGAAGATGAAACAATTTTGTCAACAAATAAAAAACTGTTGTTTCTTTACTCTGATCTAACCTAGAGGAATTTGGATTTGAAGCAAATACCCCTGTAGCAGTGAGAGATGGGGACACACATGCCCCTGACAGAGTGGCAATCAATCACATAATCTTTAAAAATCTACCTTTAAGGCACGTTCAATTAGCGAATCCATGGGAACCTCAATTGTTCGTCTCCAGTTTGATGATTCCCAGGGTATAAAAGTCAGCTGAATTTCTAGTTTTTACTCATTCTTAAGTGTAAGACTGAAAAGCCTCCATCAGCATGGGACGCAGCACCTTCAAAACACATGGTAGCTTTGCATCAGGATCCATGTCCGTTGGTGGTGGTGGTGGAGGAGGAATGGGCAGACGCTTATGGGCTGGAAGTGCCCATGGTGGAGCAGGAGGTTCTGGGGTTCGCATCTCCCAAGCGTCTCGGCCTTTGTTGGTTGGTTGCTCTAGAGGAAGTGTTGGTGGAGGCTTTAGCTCTGGTGTAGGTTTTGGTTCAGGTCATGGTGTAGGTCATGGTGTAGGTCATTATGTAGGTCTTGGTTCAGGTCTTGGTTCAAGTCTTGGTTCAGGTTTTGGTTCAAGTCTTGGTTCAGGTTTTGGTACAGGTCTTGGTGTAGGTCTTGGTTCAGGTCTTGGTTCAAGCTCTGCTGCAGGTTTTAGTGGTAGCTTTGGAAGTGGTCTTGGGTTTGGAAGTGGTGCTGCATTCAAAGTTGGAGGTGGCATTGCGGGATCAGAGGTTTGTATAATGGGCAATGAGAAGTTCACCATGAGGCACCTCAATGACCGTTTGGCCTCCTATATAAAGAAGGTGTGCTTGCTGGAAAAGGCCAATGCACAGCTTGAGCTGAAGATCAGTCAATTTGTGGAAAGCAGGACATCACCTACTGAACAGGACTACTCTGACTCCTTGTCTACCATCAAGGAGCTCCAGGCTGATGTAAATATTTTAAAGTTGAACTCTTTTGCCACAGTTAGCTTAGTTTTTAAAGTGTGAAAAGTATGCTTGGGACATAAACCATTCACATTACTTTTAGACTTTAAATCAAGTGTAAATATTACATCTCACACTGCTTTTCTTATCACTTTTTACTTTTCCTCAGGTGACAGTATTTGTACATTATTCTTAGTGTATGTTAGTTTTGTAAATGTTAAGCATACTTGGTCTAGAAATGTACAGTTACTACAGCTGTTTGTCGTCTTTTGTGCCATGATTAAATACATTGCACATGGTTTCACTTTATGTCTTTGGTTTGATTGTTTTCAGATTCTTCATGCCAATAAGTTGAAAGGTACAGTCCAGCTCAATGTTGACAATGCCACCTTGGCTGCAGATGACTTTAGAATTAAGTAAGAACTCATATTGCATTAATGGAACATACATATATATGTACCATATGTGAGGAAATTAGGAAAGTATTCTTTTAAAGAAATTAGCATGCAATGTCTTTACACAGGTATGAGAATGAGTTGGCCATGCGTCAGTCTGTTGAGGCCGATATCTCTGGGCTGAAGAGGCTGCTGGAGGATATCAACCTGAGCATGAATGAGCTCACTCTGCAGATTGACACACTGAAGGATGAGAAGGTCTACATCAAGAAGAACCATGAAGAGGTGATGAAGCTTTACACGCAAGCAACATGCTAAATGTACTTCTATCTGTCAAGGAAATGTTATGAAGCAGGTTTTAAATTTCAGAGTAGTCCAAACACTAAATGACTGATCATGTTTTTTTTAATGGCTAGAACAGAAAGGACAGGTACAGGTGCAGATTTTAATAAATTACAAGCTGTTCAGTACTCATGTGCCAGAATTGGACAAAATTCAGTCACTGTTATTTATGTATTTATGTAAATCACCTTTATGGATAAGTGAGTTAAGGAGCACAGCATCTTAACTATCTCCTCAAACTGTGATGTATTTCAAGGAAATGGTGACAACACGCAGCCACATGAGTGGACAGATTAATGTGGAGGTGGACGCCGCACCACAGCAGGATCTCACCAGCGTCCTGGAAGACATCCGTGATCACTATGAGAGCGTCGCTACCAAGAACCGGAGAGAGCTCGAGAGCTGGTTCAAGGGCCAGGTGGGTTCCTCCTGGTGCAAAAATGATCAAAGTACCACATCATAGCATTTTACTAGGGCTGAAAGAAGATCAGGTTTTAGTGATGTGTGCTATTGTTTAAAAAGTTTTATCTAATTCAAGCACAGAGCTGAGCCATTATGTGTCATATAACAGTGCAGGGATTAAAATTTAAAATCTTGGACTAACTTATTTCAAGTATACTTGTGATTATGGTAACTAAAATATAACTCTGCTATTCTAAAAACATTATCAGTTGGAGTCTCTGAAACATGAGGTTGCTACCAGCACACAGACCATAGCAGCCAGTACAACAATGACTACAGAGAAAACCAAAGTGCAGGGCCTGGAACTCGAGCTCCAGTCTGTTTTGGCCGTGGTGAGATTTACATATCAGCATTTTCATGTATTTACTGGTAAACAAAACCAATTTCATATGTGTTTACAATATAAACATTTACTGAAAGCCATTTTGTTTCACCACAGAAAGCATCCTTGGGAGTAAAACTGCAAGAGACACAGGCTTTCTACACTGCGCACTTGTCAGGATACCAGCTGCAGGTGAGGATGGATCAACACTCATCGGATAGGAGAAGGCAGGGGCTCAAACATAAAAAAATAAATAAAATAAAATAAAAAAGTGCTATATCACCAAAGAGCTAATTTGACTGCTTTAATAACTTTAATGTAAATCCATATTCTTATCCCCCTGGTAGACACAGACTGTGTGTGGTCACGAGAATGAATATGAGAATGACATGACTAATATAAACTAATAGTATTTTTTTTTTACATTTATAGAAATAATTACAAATAAACAGCAACTTTTAGTGGAGAGAGGAAACCAAATCATCATTAAAATAAAATGTAAACATACAGGATTACCATCCACAACTGTAGTGACACGCCCATTGTATATCACTTAATGTAAAGTGAGAAAAACTATTAGAGTTAGGGTAACTAGAGTTACTAAAGCATTGTTGCTTTTCCTGAGCATTTTAGAAACTCCCTAACCAGTGTTGACTTGTATAAACATGCCAAAGTACAGCAATATGGATCAAGTGTGTAATAAATTGAGATGTTTCTCAAATCGAAGGTGACAAGCCTGGAGGAACAGCTGCTGCAGCTTCGTGCTGATCTGGAGCGTCAAAGTCGTGATTATCAGATGCTGCTGGACATCAAGACCAGACTGGAGCTGGAGATCGCCGAGTATAGGAGACTGCTTGACTTGACTGGGACCAGCGCAAGGTGAATAAAATCTAAATCAAATTCAATTCAATCTTTTTTCCTGTTCATCTTCTGTGTCTCTGATAGTTCAGAGTTGCTTACATTTATGTTCATAGTGCCTTGTAATTGGTAATTGTCAAGTTGTTGGAAGGAATTGCGGTAGAGCAACAAAAGTGGACAACAGTAAATGACATTAACAACAAGCTAGCCTGTGGACAATATCGATTAGCATGAGCATCAAGCTAGCTTGCTAATGTTGGTGATAACTTTAATAATGTTATAATGTTAATGATAATGTTAATGATTACATTCTCAGAACAGCGATTAGAATGGTCAGTGTTATAGATTTAACCGAGGACTGTGCCTGTATATAAACTGATCTAAAGCCAATGCTGCTATAAACTCATTTAAAAGTAGAGATGTGGATATTTATACTGTACTCAGTGTGAGTGGCCATGCTGATTTTACATCACTCCATAAACAGGGGTAGGAACTGGTAGTTGAGGAGACTTATCAGTTGTAAGTGGGGAATTATAAGTTTAAACTTTGTCTAAAATACACATTTCTCTCATAGCTAGCATAGATAAGAGAATGTATAAATTCCCCGTACATAAATTAACTATACACACAACAGGGTAAAGCATCTAAAGTTGTTGTTCTTCCCTGTTTCACCAGTCTCTTTGTTGCTACCAGCAAGAGCGATGACACCAAATCTGCCGCAGAAGGTGAAAAGGATCAGAAGGACGAGAAGAGTCAGTCACCTGACTAACAACAACAAAAGTCATGATGGAATATATTTGACTAATAAGCATTTCAGTCAAATAATAAAGATGAAATTTCAATCATAATTGTAGTTTGTGTGCACTGTTTCACACACACACACACACACACACACACACACACACACACACACACACTCACACACACACCATCAAAGATTCACTTTGAACTGTCAGTTTACAGTAAACAGTGCTTGTGTAATCCATCAATATCCTAAATTAGCCACTGTAAACATATTAATTAAGGCATTAATTAAGTTAATATAACTCTGTATTAAAGTTGAGTTTAGTGTTCGTTAACTAGTCATGCTAACTAATGCTGTAAATAATGTCAATTTAACTGACTGCACCACATTAAAGCCTGTGTTTCTAGTTAAACTTTAATACCAAGACAGAAGACATGTTGCTAAGAAAATTATTATTTTCCACCATGAACTGCTAGTTTTTTTCCCTAATAAATATGAATATTATTTCATCTCATTTCATTTATATAATATTCAGAAACGTAGTCAAAAACAGGAGTGGGTCAGGCGAAGTACAAACAGGTATAAACTGGGCATAGACGAGAAACAAGGAAACAAGGATGAGAGCAGGATCAAAAACCAGGAAACGAGGACAATGAAATAATATTCAATTCAATTCAATTCAATTTTATTTGTATAGCACTTTTTACAATAGTCATTGTCTCAAAGCAGCTTTACAGAAATAAAAAACAGGTATAAACAGTCAGAAACATCTAAAGAGAGACAAACAGGAACAGATAAACAGAGACAAACAGGTAGAAAAACAAATGGAATTTATCCCAACTGAGCAAGCCCCTGAGTGGCGACGGTGGCAAGGAAAAACTCCCTAAGATGTTTTTTGAGGAAGAAACCTTGAGAGGAACCCGACTCAGAAGGGAAACCCATCCTCATCTGGGTAACACAGAATGTGAATGTAACACAGATAATGTGAAAATGAGAAGTATGTCCTTAGGAGCAGCCGTAGTCCCAGCAGAAGATTTGGGCTCATCCAGAGGCAGAAGGGATCTGGATCTCCAATATCTCCATAAATTCGTGTGGGGCTCGGCAAAAAGAGAGAGAGAGGGAGAAAAACGATTAGGACTGTGAAGTAGTGAGATATAATCTAGTCAGGGTAAGCTTGAGTAAATAAATACGTTTTAAGCCTAGACTTAAACACTGAGACTGTGTCTGAGTCCCGAACACTAACAGGAAGACTGTTCCATAACTGTGGGGCTCTATAAGAGAACGCTCTTCCCCCTGCTGTAGACTTCACTATTCTAGGTAATATCATAATAGCCTGCATCTTTTGATCTGAGTAGGCGTGGAGGATCATATAAAACCAGAAGGTCGCTTAGATATTGTGGTGCGAGACCGTGTAGTGCTTTATAGGTTAATAAAAGTATTTTATAGTTAATGTGAGATTTTACAGGGAGCCAATGCAGTGTGGATAAGATCGGGGTGATGTGGTCGTATCTTCTAGTTCTAGTAAGGACTCTAGCAGCTGCATTCTGGACTAACTGGAGTTTATTTATATTCTTACTGGAACATCCAGACAGTAAGGCATTACAGTAATCTAATCTAGAGGTGACGAATGCATGAACCAGTATTTCTGCATCATGTAGTGACAATATGTTTCTTATCTTAGAAATATTTCTGAGATGAAAGAACGCTATCCTAGTAATATTATCTACATGAGCATCAAATGATAGACTGGAGTCAATAATCACTCCGAGGTCTTTAACTGCTGTACACGATGAAACAGAAAGTCCATCCAGAGTTACTGTGTAGTCAGGAAGATTACTTCTAGCTACACGTGGGCCTAATAAAAGTATTTCTGTTTTATCAGAATTAAGTAAAAGGAAGTTAGTTAACATCCAACGTCTAATGTCCTTTACACAATCCTCAACTTTACTAAGCTTCTGTCTGTCCTCTGGCTTCGCTGAAACATACAGCTGTGTATCATCAGCGTAACAGTGGAAGATAATTCCATGTTTACGAATAATTTGTCCTAGGGGTAACATATATAAAGTAAAAAGCAGTGGGCCTAAAACAGAACCCTGGGGAACTCCAAAAGTAACCTCAGTACGCATGGAGAAATCACCATTTATATCTACGACCTGATAACGATCGGTCAGATAAGACCTGAGCCAGGAGAGGACTGTTCCCTTAATGCCAACAACATTTTCTAATCTATCAAGGAGAATAGTGTGATCTATGGTATCAAAAGCTGCACTAAGGTCGAGTAACACAAGCAGCGAGACACAACCCTGATCAGAGGTCAGAAGAAGGTCATTTACTACTTTAACTAACGCTGTCTCTGTGCTGTGATGAGGTCTAAATCCTGACTGATACATTTCATGAATATTGTTCCTTTCCAAGTATGAGCATAACTGCTTTGCTACTACCTTTTCTAGAATCTTAGAGATGAAGGGGAGATTTGATATTGGTCTATAACTGGATAATTGAGACGGGTCAAGGTCAGGTTTTTTTATCAATGGCTTAATAACTGCTAATTTTAGAGATTTAGGTACATAGCCAATGGTTAGGGAAGAATTTACTATATTCAAAAGTGACTTAACCACTCCTGGACAGTGGTAAAGTCCCCTTTACTAAACATGGTAAATGTGCACTTATATAGCACTTTTATCCAAAAAAGCTTTAACTGTGTCTCATTCACCCATTCACACACACACCAATGGTAGCAGAGCTGCCGTGCAAGGCACTAACTTGCCATCGGGAGCAACTCGGGGTTCAGCGTCTTGCCCAAGGACACTTCGGCATGTGGAGTCACCCGGGCGGGGAATTGAACCTCCAACTCTACGATTAGTGGACAACCCACTCTACCACCTGCGCCACAATCGCCCGTACCAAAAGGGGATAACACAGACCAGTGGAGACGTTAGGAAACAAGCAATAACATAACAGGGGCATAGAGAGGACAGAAAACAAAATAAACACACATGAAACAGTGAAGGAAGTTAGACAACCCAGAAGTGTTCACTGTCGCTTCACTGCCGGAGAATTCAGCACAAGGAGAATTACATGACAATAGTTGGTTCTTTTTCATAATATAAGTTTGAAAATTTTTGTGGAAATGAAAGTTGCTATATAAATACTGTTCATATTCATTATTATTATGTTGCAGATTCAGGGTGAAAGCACTGTGAACAGAGGACTGTACCACATTATAAGTAATGTCAAAGTGACAGAGTATACAGAGGCCGCAATGGCGAGCGCAGAGAGGCCGCAATGGCGAGCGCAGAGAGGCCGCAATGGCGAGCGCAGAGAGGCCGCAATGGCGAGCGCAGAGAGGCCGCAATGGCGAGCGCAGAGGCCGCAATGGCGAGCGCAGAGAGGCCGCAATGTAAAATTTGCCAAATGTGTCACCTGATCAAGAGCCCAAAATTAATTTCACATATTCACCATAGTGGCTTTCGGAAAAGACTGAGTTGTTCACAAACAAAGCATATCTGTCCATCACGTCATATCAGAGCATGACCATGCCACAGAAAGTGTAAAGACTGTATCTGAAAATATGTGTTTGCTTTGGGTGCTTAGGGCACCTTCTTTCATTAAATACAATTTGATGCATGTTATGTTTACCTCCTGGGTAGAAAAAGAGAAGTGTCATTGTGGACATTTGTGGAGATCACCTTCTACCTTCTCCAGATATTACAGACTGAATACTATAGTTCTCATGTGATGTGAGCAAATATGAGCAAACACATTGGGTTTTAAAAATAGACTTATTTGTAGTTATCCATCCATCCATCTTCAACCGCTTACTCCTTTTCAGGGTCACGGGGAACCTAGAGCCTATCCCAGGAAGCATCAGGCACAAGGCGGGGTACACCCTGGACTGTGTGCCAATTATTTATATTTATTTATTTATTTATTATTTCTTGTTTCTCTGGGCTTCTTAAATAGTGCTCTGATGGATGGGGCCTGCAGTAGGCTGACATGATGTGGGGTGTGAACAGAGCAGTGCTGCCTTAGCCTTCAACAGATGCTCCAACCCATGGAGATCGTGGGCTTAGGAGGTTTCTGCCCTTCCTGCCCTCTGTAGGGATTCCCATGTGGAGTTCCCCTTGGAGCTCCCATGGGATGAGACTATGAGGCATGCCTTTAACAGAGTAAGAGTAATCAATGGTCAGTTGGTAGAGCTAGGACCTGCCTTATACTACCTCTGTTTTTCAAGAATAGGTTGTATCATGTGTCCCATGATGCTCAAATAAATGAAGAAATTACCCAGTTGTTGGTAACAAACAGCTGCCACGAAATACCTTTCCAGGTGATTCATCATAATCCCTGGCATTGTCTGGGCATTCGTAGTGGTATATGCCAATGAGTATATATATGCCACCCCAAAGTGCTATTGGACCTACTCCCATTAATCAAGGATTCTCTTTGAGAGAATTGTCATCGATGTCACCTTGCCTTAATAACAGAACATGAGAGTTTACTGCTTTGTTCTAGTTCTGGTGGACTAAGCAACACAATACCCAGAAAGCAGTGCAGTTTTGTGGACACAGTCTTCCAAGTGATCACCCAGGTTATAATCCCAAAACAGTTTACCAAGGCACTATGTTAATTTCATGGATACTCTGTTAATTTGTACAGTGAAATGTATCCATTTCATGGATACTGTTTTGGATTGTTGTGAGCTGAATTAATATATAGCAATGTTTACCACATACAGATTTTCTGGTTAAACTCTAAGAAGATCATTCATAAGTTTATGCACAACATCACTTGGATAAGTATCTTGACCTTTGTTGTTGACAAACCAAACGAAGGGTAACAAATTGGTGTTTTTAGGGCTGGCTGGCTATTATCACAGGTTTAATCTGCATTATTTTGCTGTCACAAGCCCCTTCACTGACCTTACTAAATAAGGAGCACCAGACCACTGAGAAACCGCAAACTCCTCTGTCGAGTAATCCTGTGGTTTCAGGTGCACTACTGACAGAACTGCTGACAGTAACTAATCAGAATCCAGAGTTGGACAGTGTTGTGGTGTAATGCGTGATACCCATTTGATTTAAATGTTTTGTAGTTACATCTTTAATTACATTTACTGTACTATACAGCAGTCAGACAGAATCTTTGTGTTCATAATCTGCAAAACAGGAGGTTGGAGATTTAACATCCAAAGGACATGTCTGTATCAAAGACATAAGCTTTACATTTGATCTCTGTTCCTCAGAGTATAACACGCTCCTGTTTAACTAAGCTTCCACAATGTTTTTTTGTGTGACTAGTTGACTGTGTAAAGGTTTCTTTTGAAGGTGAGATCAGCACAGGATTTACAAAGAGATGCAAATTTCATATATTTACATGCCTTTGATCCTTCTCTCCTCTGAAACTATTAAGCAAGAAAGGTGTCTCCGTCGGGAAGATGAAACGATATTGTCAATAAATAAAACGTTATTATTATTGTCTCTTTTCTGTGAGAATTAACCTTGAGGAACTTGGTAAAATCTTCCTTTAAGGAATGAGGAAAAAAACAATGTTGATTCATTTTTGTAGGTGACATAACAGTCAATTAGCGAATCCTTGGGAACATCACCAGTTCAGCTACACTTTGAAGCTTCCAACAGGGTATAAAAGTCTATTGAATGTCTAGTCCTCACTCACTCTCCAAAGTAAGAACAAAAAGCCTCCATCAACATGCAACGCACTAGTTTTGCATCGAGATCCTTGTGTCTCAGTGGTGGCAGAGAAAGAATCCGGGGCAGCAGCATACAGGCTGGAGGTGTCCACGGTGGAGCAGGAGGCTCTGGGGTTCGCATCTTCTACTCCTCTCAGCCCTTGTTGGTTGGTGCATATAGAGGAGGCTTTTCTGGAGGTTTCAGCTCTGGTTTAGGTCTTGGTTCAGGTCTTGGTGTAGGTCTTGGTTCAGGTATTGGAGCAAGTTCTGCTGCAGTTGGTGGTGGGATTGGTGGTGCTTGGTTTGGAGGTGATGCTGCATACAAAGGTTGTTCTGGATTCGGAGGTGGTGGTGGGGAAGCGGCTAATTTATCCCTCAACAATGAGAAGTTCACCATGAGGATCCTCAATGAACGGTTGGCCTCCTACCTGAAAAATGTGCACTATTTGGAAACGGCCAATGCAGAACTTGAGCTGAAGATCAGTCAGTTCGTGGACAGCAGGACACCTACTGAACGGGACTACTCTGGCTCCTTGTCTACCATCAAAGAGCTCCATGCTAATGTAAATCATTTCAAATTGAACTCTTTTGCTGCAGTTAACTTAGGTTTTATAGTGTGAAAAGAATGTGTGATGCATAAAACACTCATCTTGTATTTCAGAATTTTAATCAAGACTTAAGTTAATAGCTCACACTCCTTGTCTAATCACTTTATACTTTCTTTTCAGGTGAAAGTATTTGTACTTTACTCTTATGGTAGTTTTGTAGATGGTGAGGACACTTATCCTAGAAATGCGCAGTTACCTTGGCTGATGAGTTCCCTTGTCTTCTGCATGGTGATCAAGTACATTGCATATGGTTTCACTTTATGTCTTTCATTTGATGTTTTCAGATTCTTCATGCCATCCAGTTCAATGGTGAAGTCCATCACACGCTTGACAATGACACCTTGGCTGCAGATGATTTCAGGATTAAGTAAGACCTCATAAAGAACATATTGTAGATGTATTACATGAAAAGATCATACTGTAGTTGCACTACAGGAGGGGGAAAATAGTTTTTTTTTTGAGGAATTAACACACAACGGGCCTCATTTATCAATATTTTCAGAAAGTTGTGTGTAAATATTTGCACAAGCCAAACTGAACTAAACATTTTCACCAGATTTGCAAAACCTTTGGAAACACCGATTTTCTTCATGCTTGCATGCACACGTTGATAAATGCCAACCACATGTAAATGACCAAGCACATGATTTACATTTTATTTACATTTGATGATACCCATAAAACTCCATAAAAGACAAAGCTCACAGAGCTGAAATGACATTCTTTACATTTATAGCATCTTCTGCATATTTGAGCTCTTTCCAACAGCGACTAAATGATGTTGAGATCCATCTTTTCACACCAAGGACAATGGAGGGAGTCGTACACGACTATTACATAAGGTGCAGACGTTCACTGATGCTCAAGAAAGCAACACAATACATTAAGAGCCAGGGGGATGTAAACTTTTGAACAGGATGATCGGTGTAAATTGTTACTATTTTGCCTTCTGGGACACATGTAACGATCTTATTTAGAGTCTGAAAGTCAGTACTAACTGAAAAAAAGATCTTTAAATAAAATAATAACCATCCTGTTCAAAAGTTTACATCACCATGGCTCTTAATGTATCGTGTTGCCTTCTGGAGCATCAGTGAATGTATGCACCTCATGTAATAGTTGTGTTCGAGTCCCTCAGTCGTCCTCAGAAAGTTGTTCACACAAGTAGATAAAGAGAACCCAATTAAATAAATGAGACAAAAATTATTCTTGGTCATTTATTTATTGAGGAAAATTATCCAATATTACATATCTGTGAGGGGTAAAATTATGTGAACCTCTAGGATTAGGAGTTAATGTGAAGGTGAAATTAGAGTCAGATGTTTTCAATCAGTAGAATGATAATCCAAAAAACAGAGATCTATCAGAGTCTGATCTTCACAGCACATGTTTGTGGAAGTGCATCATGGCATGAACAAAGGAGATTTCTTAGGACCTCAGAAAAAATGTGTTGTTGATACTCAGTAGGCTGGAAAAGGTCACAAAACCATCTCTAAATAGTTTGGACCCATCTGTGAAACATGGTGGAGGTAGTGTCATGGTTTGGGGCTGTTTTGCTGCATCTGGACCAGGTCGACTAGCCATCACTGATGGAACAATGAATTCTGAATGATACCAGCGAATTCTAAAGGAAAATATCAGGACATGAGTCCATGAACTGAATCTGAAGAGTAAGTGGGTCATGCAGCAAGACAACGATCCTAAACAGACGAGTCGTTCTACCAAAGAGAGGTTAAAAAAGAATAAAGTGAATGTTTTGGAACGGCCAAGTCAAAGTCCTGACCTTAATCCAATAGAAATGTTGTGGAAGAACCTGAAGTGAGCAGTTCATGTGAGGAAACCCACCAACATCCCAGAGTTGAAGCTGTTCTGTACTGAGGAACGGGATAAAATTCCTCTAAGCCGATGTGCAGATGATCAACAGTTACCCCAAACGTTTATCTGCAGTTATTACTGCACAAGGGGGTCACAGCACATACTGAAAACAAGGGTGCACATACTTTTACCCCTCACAGATATGCAATATTGGATAATTTTCCTCAATATATAAATGACCAAGTGTACTATTGTTGTCTCATTTGTTAAATTGGATTCTCTTTATGTACTTTTAGGAAAATTTTGAAAAAAATGTTATCGTATATCGTATAATTATATCGTATTTATTCAGAAATGTCGAAAAGGATTCACAAACTTTCAAGCACCGCTGTAAGTATTCAGACCCCTAACTGAGTATTTAGTTGAACACCTTTGGCAGCTGTTACAGCATCAAGTATTTTTGGGTATGATGTGACAAGGTTTGTACATTGGGAATTGGGGATTGCAACTGCTTATTTCACTATTTGAAGCCAGTCAATTGAAGTTTACATTATTGTTCTTATGTGTACATTTACAATCACACGGGAATGAGTTGGATACAAAAATTATTCCAAAATGATGGTATTTTAATGAATAACAAATATCTTGTATAAATGCTCCTATGGAGGAGATCAGCTTGATAAATGAGGCACAATGTCTTTACACAGGTATAAGAATGAGTTGGCCATGCGTCAGACTTTTGAGGCCGATATTGCTGGGCTGAAGAGGCTACAGGATGATATCTACCTGAGCATCAAAGAGCTCATGCTGCAGATTGACACACTGGATGAGGAGAAGTTCTACCTCAAGAAGATCTATCACGAGGTGATAAACCTATCCAAGCTAACAAAATGTGAACGTATAGGAAATGTCAGGGTAATGTGGTGAACCAAGTTTTCATCAAAGTAATATACACTGCCCTCCACTAATATTGGCACCCTTCGTAAATATGAGCAAAGAAGTCTGTAAAAAATTGTCTTTATTGTTTAACTTTTTGATAATTTGTTACAAAAAATTTACGAAAAATATTCTGCTCTCATGGATATCAAACAATTACAAACACAACACAGGTTTATCCAAAAAATATATATATTTGTTAAATTTAGGTGTGTAACAATTATTGGCACCCTTTTAGCCAATACTTTGTGCCAGGATAACAGCTCTGAGTCTTCTCCTATGATGCCTGATGAGGTTGGAGAATACAAGGCAAGGGATCTGAGACTAGTCCTCCATACATAATCTCTCCAGATCCTTTACATTTCAATATGGAGTTCAGGTCAGGGGTCTGGGATGGTCAGGGCAGGACCTTGATTTTGTGGTCAGTAAACCATTTTTGTGTTGATTTTGATGTATGTCTTGGATCATTGTCCTGCTGGAAGATCCAACCACGGCCCATTTGAAGCTTTCTTTCAGAGGCAGTCAGTTGTTCATTTAATATCTGTAGATATTTGATAGAGTCCATGATGCCATGTATCCTAACAAAATGTCCAGATCCTCTGGCAGAAAAACAGTCCCAAAACATTAAAGATCCATCACCATATTTAACCGTGGGCATGAGGTACTCTTCCATATGGCTACCTCTCTGTGTGCTCCAAAACCACCTCTGATGTCTATTACCAAAAAGCTCTATTTTGGTTTCCTCTATATCGGGACCATAGAACCCAATCCCATCTGAAGTTCCAGTCGTGTCTGGCATACTGAAGACGCTCGAGTTTGTTTTTGGATGAGAGTAGAGGCTTTTTTTTTTCTTGAAACCCTTCCAAACAGCTTGTGGTGATGTAGGTGACTTCAGATTGTAGTTTTGGAGACTTTCTGACCCCAAGACACAACTATCTTCTGCAATCCTCCAGCTGTGATCCTTGGAGATGTTTTATACACTGGAACCGTCCTCTTCACAGTGCGTTGAGATGATATAGACACACATCCAATTCCAGCTCGATTCATAACATTTACATTTCCAGTTGACTGGAACTTCTTAATGATTGCCCTGATGGAGGAAATGGGCATTTTCAATGATTCTGCTATTTTCTTTTAGACACTTCTCATTTTGTGAAGCTTTTGCCGCATATCACAGCTATATTCCTTGCTCTTACCCACTGTTATGAATGACTAAGGGAATTTGGCCTATGTGTTCCCTCATATTTATAATCCTGTGAAACAGGAAGTCATGGCTGAACAATTTCCTGATCCGAGTCACGTGTACAAAACAATTTTTAAATATCAATGGGAATATATTTCAAATATATTTTTCACATATGAATTCACAGGGATAACAATAATTGTTGTACACCAATATTTAACCAAGATCTCTTTTTTTATATAAACCTGCGATTATTTGAGGTCCATGAGAGCAGACTGTTGTTTTTTTTTATTTAAAAAAAAAAAAGATCAAAAGGTTAATCAATAAAAACTGTTTTCTCAGCCTTCTTTGCTCATATTTACCAAGGGTGCCAATATTATAAAGAAGAAGAAGAATACTGCGATGGACTGGCACCCTGTCAAGGATGTACCCTGACTTGTGCTTGATGCTTCCTGGGATTGGCTCCAGGTTCCCCGTGACCCTGAAAAGGAGTAAGCGGTAGAAGATGGATGGATGGATGGATAATACTCTTTATTTGTATAGCACCTTTCATACAAAAGGCAGTTCAATGTGCTTTACAAAAAAAGATGTCAGTTAAAAGGAGAAATGAAGGCATTTAAAAAACTGATAGACAGTTAAACTAAAAATGCTTCCTAAAAGAGCTGCCTCCTTATGAGTGCACGTCCCTGGTGGAAAAGCCTAATGCCCTAAATTTCCAGCCAAATTTCACAACAGTTAAGGGAATACATTAAAAGCTGAAAACAGAAAGAAAAAAAATCCTTTTTTTAAGATTAACTAAATGGCATGTTTTGATGCCTTATAACAACAACAAAAAAAAAGGAAAGTTACAGGTACATATTTATTTATTTATTTTATCCTTTGTAATTAATGATCAAAAAATTACTTAATGATATTTAAAAGCTATCCACATTCCTCTGTGAGAGAGAACTGAAGAAAAGTCAATCACTGGTATTCATGTAAATCAGCATTATGGATAAGTGAGTTAAGGAGTACAGCATCTTAACCATCTCTTCAAATTCTGATGTATTTCCAGGAAATGGTGGCAACACGCAGCCAGATGAGCGGACAGATTAATGTGGAGGTGGACGCCGCACCACAGCAGGATCTCACCAGCGTCCTCGAAGACATCCGTTATTACTACGAGACCGTTGCTCTCAAGAACCGGAGAGAGCTTGAGGGCTGGTTCGAGGGCAAGGTGGGTTCCTCCTGCTATACAAATAATCAAAACTACTGTTTTTAAAGTACTAACTTGTGCAGCAATAACTGCAGATAAACGTTTGGGGTAAATGTTGATCAGTCCTGTACATCGGATTGGAGGAACTTTAGTCCATTTCTCAGTACATAACAGCTTCAACTTTGGGATGTTGGTGAGTTTCCTCACAGGAAAGTCTTAAAAAAGCCCATAGATTTACCATGCACAGATATGCAATATTGGAGATTTTCCTTAATAAATAAATGAATAAGTATAATATTTTTGTCTCATTTGTTTAATTGGGTTCTCTTTATCTACTTTTAGGACTTGTGTGAAAATCTGATGAACTTTTACATCATATTTATGCAGAAATACAGAAGATTTTAAAGGGTTCACAAACTTTTAAAGACAACTGTATGTGATAAGAGTATAAAGAAAGTCTCTAGCAAACTAACACAGACACACATGTCCTTGAACATTGGTGATTCTGAGTGTGTGCACATTCTGTATTTTTCCACTTCTGCAGTTAGAACATTACGACATACAGTAACTTCAAGGCTCAAAAAATTCAAAGTACAGAGACAAAACGAAATGCATATATATAAAGATTTCCACCAAAATAACTCCTGTTTTCCATTGGCAGTTGGAGACCCTGAAAAGAGAACCTGCTATCAGCACACAGACCACAGAGACCTCCGAAACAGAAATGAATATGGAAAAAACCACCGTGCAAGGTCTGCATCTCCAGCTCCAGTCGTTTCTGGCCGTGGTGAGATTTACATTTCATATGTATTGCCAAGTGGGATTATAGTCTCAGAATATAGCAAATGTTAACTAAGAGGTTTTTTATAGTGTAATGTAGTCATGCAAACAAAAAACATTGTATAGGTGTTTACAATATAAATATTTTATAATACCTTGCCACATTGTCTTACCATAGAACGCATCCTTGGAGGAAAAACTTTCAGAGACACAGAATTTCTATGCAGCACAGATGTCAGGATACCAACTGCAGGTGAGCTATGATGAACACTCATTTAAAGTCATTATTGCTTTAAAAACAAGTTTCAAAGAAATGGCACATTAATTCAAGCTCAAATAATATACACGATAGATATACTTTATAATAAAAGCCCAGACACTACAGAGCAGGGTTTTTTTTTTAGAAATTTTGTAATTGACTTGTCACATATACATTACAGCACAGTGAAATAATTTTTCTTCACATAACCCCTGCAATTTAGGAAGTTGACGTCAGAGCACAGGTTCAGCCAGGACATAGCGCCCCCTTGGAGCAGAGAGGGTTAAGGACCTTGCTCAAGGGCCCAACAGTGGCAATTTGGCAGTGCTGGGGCTTGAAGCCCCGATCTTCCAATCAGTAACCCAGGGCCTTAAGCGCCAAGCCACCAGTGCCCCATATGCTATGCATTATATTCTATGCATATTCACTGTTGTATGTTAAAATATGTCCAGTAGGAGACGTGACCTACCAGTTATAAAGACCAGACATACCAGGCATTAGGGATTCATGTGTTGCTTTGAAATGGGCGGGTCTATCCATTAGCCAGTTTCTACATCCCAATGGTTGCTATTTTCTGAGAATTTTAGAAACCCCTTAACCAATGGTGATTTGTAGAAAAATGCTATGGTATAGTAAAGTGGATCAAATGAGTAGTTAATTAGCATGTTTTCCAAAACAAAGGTGACAAATCTGGAGGAACAGCTGCTGCAGCTTCGTGCTGATCTTGAGCACCAAGGTCATGATTATCAGTTGCTACTCGACATCAAGACCAGACTGGAGCTGGAGATCGCTGAGTACCGGAGACTGCTTGATGTAGGGGTCAGCAGAAGGTAAATTAAATCTTATTAAATTAAATGAAATCCTATTAAGTCCCTCATTTTGTCCATATATTGTATCTCTGATAGTTCAGAGTTGTTCACTCTTACCCACATAGCTGGAATGGATAAAAGAATGTGCAAATTCTAAGTCCACAAATGAATCGAGTACAAAACAAGGTAAAGTATATAACATCATTGTTGTCCTTTTCTGTTCCACCAGTGCCTTAGTTATGTCAGGCCAACTCCATCAACGAACTCCGTTCCCTAAAACGCTCCATGGCCTAGGGACCCAGAAATGGAAGACCATTACTACACTTCCCAGAACCCACTACCGCTCCAACACTCACAATCACCGGACTTCTGAACGCACTCATCTGTTCCCAATCACTCAAACATTGCAAAGAGACTTTCACACAACATATGTTGCAAAGTAATGCTCAGTTTGTGTTTACACCTGAACTTACTAAGCCTTCGTTGCTGTGATTGCAAGAGGGCTTTCACCTGCTGAAAGTCATGATGGAATGTATTTCACTAAGCATTTCATTCAAGTAATAAAGATAAAATTTCAATCATGATGGTAGTTTGTGTTTACTGTTTCACACCACACACACACACACACACACACATCAAAGAATCATAACTGTCAGTTCAGCAATATACGATGCGTGTAATGTGTCTTTGGGTAATAGGCAAATTTTGATACAACATAATCCATCTGTAACAATTAACAACTGTTAACATATTACTTAAGGCATAACGTAATATAATTCTGTATTAAAGCTGACGTTTAGTGTTAATTAGTCATGCTAATTAATGCTGTAAATAATGTCACTGTAAATAACTACACTGCATTAAAGCATGTGTTCCTAGTTTAAGTGCAATAACAGGATAGAATATTACATGTTGCTAAGCAAATGTATTATTTTCCACCATGAAACTGATTGTTTGCCTTGTTTTTTTCCTAATAAATATAGATCATATTTAATCTCTACTACCTTGTTAATGGTCAGCTGTTTTTTAAAGGCCATTTTATTATTCTTAAGCAAAGGCCACAAACATTACAGTTTCACAGTTTTAATTGATTCTTGGGTAGGGATGGATTAGTAAGTCCTGGGCCCTTTCGCAGGAACATCTTCCCATCTCACTACGGATAAAAACAATACATGGAGCCATGACCACACCACCCCAACAAGCCTTGCAACACATGCAGAAAAGAAAAACACAACAAAAATGCATTCATTAGTACATTACAAGGATTACACATTATTGCTCTTTGGGTTGGTAGATCTAAGACTGTATATGAAGACAAACATGTACACAACCAGGAACACAATGTATACCTCTGTTCCATTTCAGCCAGCTCATCCATGCAGCCACTCACCTGGTCACTATCATCATTCGGATGATTTATCTCCAGGTTCATTCTCTCCACGCATCCAGTTTAGGTTGACCTTCATCCATGTATATATTCACATCATTATTTTTAAGTTTGCCGTGCTCAGTCATCTTTCATTACACTCAACTTTGCTTTCAGGCTAATCCTTAATGCAAAACTAAACTTGTCTCCCAGACTAATAATATTTCATCTCATTTAGATCTATTACTTTACATAAATTGTTTATTGCTGTGACATTTTTCAACCCTGTTACAGTAACACTCTGCCACTGCCCATCATGAGCAGATTTTGCACCAAATTGTGGACCAACTGCAAAAGTAGTGGGTTTCAGTTACAGTGTTCTTCAGAGTTCAAGCTACAGCTCTTCTGATTTCCTCCCGAGCACTCCAAGGTCACTCATGTGATCTTTTTACTCATGGCTAGAGCTCTCACATGGGCTACTCCAGCTTGGGAACAGCAGTCGGCACTGTGCACCTCCCTTAATGAGTTTGTGGTCAACCTATATTGAACATTTTACAAAGCCGTTGGTGGGAGCAAGGCAGTGTCATGGTCAGTAGCAGACTATGCCATTAAAATCTTGAATTTCCCCTTGGGGATCAATAAAGTATCTATCTATCTATCTATCTATCTATCTATCTATCTATCTATCTATCTATCTATCTATCTATCTATCTATCTATCTATCTATCTATCTATCTATCTATCTATCTATCTATCTATCTATCTATCTATCTATCTATCTATCTATCTATCTATCTATCTCTCTCTCTCTCTCTCTCTATCTATCTATCTATCTATCTATCTATCTATCTATCTATCTATCTATCTATCTCTCTATCTATCTATCTATCTATCTATCTATCTATCTATCTATCTATCTATCTATCTATCTATCTATCTACCTCTGGGGCAGTGATGGCCAGTTCTCAACAGCACCTGTTGGAGGAACTTAAGGATTTGTCGTTGCGCTTAGAACGGTTGTACAACCTAGCCATTCATTCTGATAATCACTTGTGACAGAATTGAAATTGGAAATCAGAGGGTCTCTGGCATCCAGTGGCATGGCATGTTGTGCAAATGGTCCCTTTGCTCCCTTCTGAACCCCCAGAGCAATCCATGCTGTTGGGTAGTACCCATCTCTGTGTGCTGCACGGGATCTGCATGTTCTACAGGACAGGTGTCTTTACTGAGGTAAACTAGGGCATTTTAGGTCCAAATGTCCCAAACTTCAGGGAGTAGTCTACCCCAGGAGGCTAGATCTGAGGTGGACCTAAGTCATTCTCTCTTTAATTAGGGCATTTTCCTCTTGGCAGTGATTTCCTTTTGAGTTGCTGCAGCAGGCATCCATTTTTTCCAAGCTGGACTTGTGCTGCAATTGTATCCGAGGGTTGGGATTATGTCTCCCAGCAGGCCTGAGAACACCTGGGAATTCCTCAGGAGGAGCTGTAATCGGTCACTGGAGAAAGGGAGATCTGGTCTGTACTACATTGTATGCTGCCACTGTGACCCTTATCAGGACAGGTGGTGTAAAAAATGGATGGTTAAAATTGTATTAGAAATTAATGTTGCTATATAAATAATGTTCATCTTCATTATTATTATTATATTGTAGATTCTTGGTGCTAGTGTTTCTCTAACCCTTCTCTAACCCTAACCCTAACCCTAACCCAATCACACACACTATCATGCAAGGTGCTAGCCTGCCATTGACTGAAACTTGGGGTTCAGTGTGAGTTCAGAGAGGCTGTGATGGTGGTTGCAGAGAGGCCGTGAAGGTGAGTAAAGTGAGGCCGAGATGGCGAGTGCAGAGAGGCCGTGATGGTGACTGCAGAGAGGCCATGAAGGTGAGTAAAGAGAGGCTGTGATGGCGAGTGCAGAGAGGTCATGAAGGTAAGTAATGAGAGGCCATGAGTTGTCATTTTGTTATGTATCTCTCCTCTATCTAACTTCATACAGTAAAGCATCTGGAGTTTATTAGACAAATTTGTGGCCGTTGTTAATCGTAATATACACTATGTTCACAGGTTATTGGAATTAATTGAGGCTTATGCAGATGCAAAACTTTGAGTACATCTTGTGCAGAAACGTCATTTCTGCACAATTTTAACTGCTATTTTGAAGGTGAGATCGGCATAGGTTATAGCAGAGTGATGCAAATGTACATATTTGCATTGCAGTGATCCTTCTCTCCTCTCAAACTATTAAACGAGAAAGCTATCAACCTCGGAAAGTTGAAACAATCTTGTCAACATAGAAATATAGAGCAAAAACCTGTGTAAAACTGAGAGGTGGTACCACACACGCCCCTGGCAGAGTAGCTGTCAATCATATAATCTTAAAATCTACCATTTAAGGCATGAACCCATTACAAAAACAGCTTTTTATTAATTTACATAACTTGCAATGTGTGAATTCATGGGAACCTTACCTGTTTAGCTACAGTTTGAAGACAGGGTATAAAGGTTTGTTGAACATCTAGTCCTCGCTCACTCTCCAGAGTAAGACCAAAAAGCCTCCATCAACATGGCCGGCACCTTCACAACACATGGAAGCTTTCCATCAAGATCCTTGTCCATCGGTGTCAGAAGTGGAAGCCGTGTCTGCAGCTTACAAGCCGGAAGTGTCCATGGTGGTTCAGGAGGCTCCGGGATTCACATCTCCCAAGCCTCTCAGCCCTTGTCCATTAGAACATCTAGAGCAATCACTGGCAGAGTCTTTGGCTCTGCTTTAGGTGTTGGTTCCGGTCTTGGTGTAGGTCTTGGCCCAGGTATTGATGCAAGCTCTGCTGCAGTTTTTGGTGGTGGGTTTGGAAGGGGTGTTTGCTTTGGAGGTGATGCAGCATACAAAGGTGGTGCTAGGTTTGGAGGTGCCGCTGGGGAAGCAGATGTTGGAAACATCGGAAATGAGAAGTTCACCATGAGGATCCTCAATGACCGTTTGGCCTCCTACCTGAAGAAGGTGGGCTTGTTGGAAAAGGCCAATGCAGAGCTTGAGCTGAAGATCCGTCAATTTGTGGACAGCAGGACTTTACCTACTGAACAGGACTACTCTGACTCCTTGTCTACCATCAATGAGCTCCATGCTAATGTAAATCTTTTACAATTGAACTATTTTGATGCAGTTAGCTTGTGTTTTATAGTGCAAAAAGAAGGTATAGTGCATATATGAGTCTTGTTAATGGCTCACTCTCCTTTTTAAATCACTTTTTAGTTTTTGTTTTTTTCAGGTAAAAGTATTTGAACTTTATTTATTCTTAGCTTCTTAGATGATGTTAGTTTTCATATTGTGAACAAATGACCTAGAAATGTTGCCTTGGACGTTTGTTTATCATCTTCTGTGCCATGATTAAGTACATTGCACATGGCTTCACTTTATGTCTTTGGGTTGATTGTTTTCAGATTCTTGATGCCATTCAGTTAAAAGGTGCAATCCATATCAACATTGACAATGCCACCTTGGATGTAGATGACTTTAGAATTAAGTAAGACCCCATACCACATGGGAAGAACATACTGTAGCTATATTACACGAGGGGAAATTGAGGTTGTTGGGGGTTTTTTAAGAATTCATATGCAATGTCTTTACACAGGTATGAGAATGAGTTGGCCCTGCATCAGTCTGTTGAGGCCGATATCTCTGGGCTGAAGAGCCTGCTGGATGATAGCTACCTGAGCATGAAAGAGCTCACCCTGCAGATTGACACAATGAATGAAGAGAAGTTCTACCTCAAGAAGAACCATGAGGAGGTGATGAATCTTTCCAAGCTAACAAAATGCACTTATGTCAGAGAAACATGGTGCTTTTGGATGTTGAAGTAGACCAAACACTAAATCGAGAAGTCATTGTTTGATGCCTTTCACATCTAAAACAGGAAAGATACAGGTCGCAGATTTAAAATTTTACAAGCTATTGAAAAAATTTACACAAATTACCAGCACTTGTGAGCCAGAATTGAACAAAAGTCAATCAATGACATTTATGGATTTATGAAAATCACTTCTTGCATTGGTAAGTTAAAGAGCACAGCAGCTCAAACATCTCCTCAACCTCTGATATGTTCCAAGAAAATGGCAGCAACTCGAAGCCGGATGAGTGGACAGATTCATGTGGAGGTGGAGGCCACACCACAGCATGATCTCACCAGAATCCTGGAAGACATCCGTGATCACTACGAGACCGTCACTGCCAAGAACCGGAGAGAGCTTGAGGGCTGGTTTAAGGGCAAGGTTGGTTCCTCCTGGTATACAAATAATCAAACCCAAACTACTCTCATTATAATAGAACTGAAAGAAGAATGTCAGGTTTTAGTGAAATGTGCTTTTATCAAATATATTTTTATCTAATCCAAGCACATAGCTGAGCCAAATCCCAGCACTACCACAGAGCCATAGCTGTCTCTGTGGTAGTGCTGGGATTAAAATGCCCCATTCAAGATACCATGATCTGTAGAAATCTGGGACTAATTTATACAGAGTATCCCTTTGATTATGGTAAATAAACTAAAACTCTGTTTTTGCATTGGCAGTTGGAGACCCTGACACAAGAGGTTGCTACCAGCACAGAGACCACAGCAACATCCAATACAGCACTGAGTACAGAGAAAACCAAAGTGCAGGGCCTGGAACATGAGCTACAGTCTGTTCTGGCCGTGGTGAGGTTTACTTATCAGCATTTGTCTGTATAGACTACTTCTGTACACATCCTTCTTGCAAAAAAGCCCTGAGAAGTCTATAACCCTGAAGCTACTTGGTTATAATCTGACTTAAAATTTTTATTTAGGAGTCAGACTGACATTACTTAAAATGTTATTCACTTATCATTAACAATAAAAGAGAGGGAGCGTTATTCAGCTAAAATAATACTTTTAAACGGTATAACTCTAGAAGATTCTTGTAGCTTGGAATCCTATCAGTGGATAGATTATGCTAAGTGGTGGTCTAGCCTGCATTTACCAAAAATATATACAAGCTACATAGGTTTGTTAAAGCAATGTACATTTATTATGGTAGCTAACTAGCAAATTATACCTGTTAAATTCACTTATATGATTGATAACTATTTACTTGAGATGACTGCAAAGACTGAGCTCCTCTGACCAATTATCCCTCCTAACTACCTCCTAAAAACCATCTTCTGTTGGAAACTTAGTAAGGATGTCTGATTCAACAGCACACAGTGGTGCTTAAACGTTTGTCAGCCCTTTAGAATTTTCTATATTTCTGCATAAATATGACATAAACATCATCAGATTTTCACACGAGTACTAAAAGTAAACAAAGAGAACCCGATTAAACAAATGAAACAAAAATATTATACACTGTCATTTATGTATTTAGGAAAATGATCCTGTATTGCGTATCTGTGAGGGGTAAAAGTATGTAAACGTCTAGGATTAGCAGTTAATTTGAAGGTGAAATTAGAGTCAGGTGTTTTCAGTCAGTGGTATGATGATCAGGCATGACTGAGTGACGTCTTGTTTTATTTAAAGAACAGAGACCTATCAGAGTCTGATCATCACTACACGTGTTTGTGGAAATGTATCATGTCATGAACAAAAGAGATTTCTGAGGACCTCCAGAAAAAGAGTTGTTGAAGCTTAACAGGCAGGAAAAGCTTACAAAACCATCTCTAAAGTGTTTGGACTCCACCAATCCACAGTCAGACAGATTGTGTAGAAATGGAGGAAATTCGACACCATTGTTCCCCTCCCCAGGAGTGGAGACCAACAAAGATCGCTCCAAGAACAAGATGTGTAATAGTCCACGAGGTCACAAAAGAACCCATAGTAACTTCTAACCAACTAAAGCCATCTCTCACATTGTCTAATGTTAATGTTCATGAGTCCACCATCAGGAGAACACTGAACAACAATGGTGTACATGGCAGGACTGCAAGGAGAAAGCCACTGCTCTCCAAAAAGAACATTGCTGCCCTTCTGCAGTTTATTAAAGATCATGTGGACGAGCCAGAAGACTAATGGAAAATATCTTGTAGATGGATGAGACCAAAATAAGAATATTTTGGTTTAAATGAGAAGCGTTATGTTTGGAGGAAGGAAAACACTGCATTCCAGCATAAGAACCTTATTCCATCTGTGAAACATGGTGGTGGTAGTGGCATGGTTTGGGACTGTTTTGCTGCATCTGGACCAGGACGACTCGCCATCACTGATGGAACAATGAATCTGAATGATACAGCGAACTCTAAAGAAAAATGTCAGGACATCTGTCCATGAACTGAATCTGAAGAGGAAGTGGCTCATGCAGCAAGACATCAAACCTAAAGTTGTTCTACCAAAGAACGGTTAAAGAAAAACAAAGTTAATATTTTGGAATGGCCGAGTCAAATTCCCGATCGAATAGAAGTGTTGTGGAAGAACCTGAAGCAAGCACTTGTGAGGAAACCCACTTATTGCTGTACAAGGGGGTCACACCACATACTGAAAGGTAAGGTGCACATACTGTTACCCCTCACAGATATGTAATATTGTGAAAAATAAATGACCGAGTATAATATTTTTGTCTCATTTGTTTAATTGGGTTCTCTTTATCTACTTTTAGGACTTGTGTGAAAAGTTTTAGGTGACATTTATGAAGACATAGAACATTTTAAAGGGCTCACAAACTTTCAAGCACCACTGTAAATGCTCTTAAAACTCATTATAGTCTCCCTCCATTTTTCTGCATCCAGGAGGCACAGCTGAGTTCAGGGTGACGTGTCTCACTCAGGAGTCTATTGACTGGTTAAAATATGGCCCCAGAATATAGCAAATGTTAACTTAGTATTTGTTTATTGTACACTACTGTATGAAAATATAAAGCCATTTCCTATGTGTTTACAACATAAACATTAACCAAATCCTCACAACTTCATCTCACCACAGAAAACATCCTTGGTGGCAAAACTGTCAGAAACACAGGCTTTATACACTGCGCAGTTGTCAGGATACCAAGTGCAGGTGAGGCTTGAGGAACACTAATGGAGGCATTAATGATTTGTGTGCTGTTTCTATTAGTATTATAGTATTATATACAGTATAAGTATTATCCTATAAGTATTATAGGAAGACCTTTACAATTAAATAATGCCCGTGATGAGTTAAGGCTCATCATAGATGTAGTAACGTGGATCAAATAAGTAATTAATTGATATGTTCTCCAAACACAGGTGACAAGTTTGGAGGAACAGCTGCTGCAGTTTCGCGCTGATCTGGAGCGTCAAGGTGTTGAGTATCAGATGCTGCTGGACATCAAGTCCAGACTAGAGATGGAGATCGCAGAGTACCGGAGACTGCTGGATGTAGGGGCCAGCGGAAGGTAAATAAAATCCATAGAAATCAAAGTTTCTATGAAATCCTCTGTGTCTCTGAACGTTCACAGGTATTTAAACTTACCTTCTTAGCTTGTATAGATAAGACAATGAATTCATTCTCAGTCTATAAATTAATTATGAATACAAAATAAATGATCTATTGTCATCATTATTATTATCTGCCTGTATTTCACCAGCACTTTACTCATTACTGGAGAGAGCTGTGTTACCAAGTCTGGACCCTAGATTGCCTCTGCTCTCGGTGTTACCACACCTGAAGTCCCACTGAATCTGCTCCCAGTCCCAATTGAATCTGCCTCCGAGCCCACACCTCCTGAAGCAGGTGCTACCACACTTGCAGTCCCAACTAAATCTGCTATTAGACTTAGACCTCCGGTTGACCGGTCTACCAGACCCAGACCCAGACCCAGGAATGAAGACCAGGTTAATGAGAAGGTCTCTTCCACAACCACAACTATTGACTAACAACAATTTAAAAAAATATTCACTAAGCATTTCAGTTGAGAAATAAAGATAACCTTTCAATCATGACACTAGTTTGACTTTATTTTTTCAGACACACCATCAACTTAAAAAAAAAAACAATACACATGTAAATGGTAAATGTGCACACTGTGTCTCATTCACCCACTCACACACACTCACGGTAGCAGAGCTGCCATGCAAGGCGCTAACTTGCCATCGGGAGCAACTTGGGGTTCAGTGTCTTGCCCAAGGACACTTCCACATGACCACATTTTAGTGAGGAATGGACTCGCTGTTTACAAGTTTGTCTCCCATGGTGCTCTGCCCCGCCCCGCCCCGCCCTGCCCCGCCCTGCCCTGCAATCAAACACATTATTCCTCTTCAGGGTTGGCAGGTCAAAGACAAACATGGACACTGCAGTGGAGACCATGAACATGGCGTATAGCTCTGTTCCCACCCAGATCTCACTCAACTCGTCTGTGCACCACTCACTAAGTCACATTCATCGTTCGGATCATTTATCTCCATGTACATGCAGCTTCCCATATAATCATATATAATCCTATATAATCCTAAATGCAAACCATGTCTCCCAGTTTAATAATCTGTTACCTTGCCTAGATTTCTTACTTTAAATATATGACCATTAACCCAGAGCCTTAACCGCCAAGCCACCACCAAGCAAAGGCCAAGCCACCGCCGCCAAGCCACCGCCACCTCCTAATGTTTAGATTAGCACGACCAAATTATTCCTTTTTCATATTTCAGAAAATGGTCAGTAATGTTCAGTGGTTGCTTGATGATTTTACACAATTTGATAAGATTTTAAAAGAATCTTTTGAAGAATAAAATCTAAAAATGATACAAACCTCCACAGAGAAAACAGGCAAAGGCATCTCTGTCTGCCTCTGCTTGGACATCAGTCAGGGACACTGGCGTCCTGCGACTGGAATAAATCCATAAGCTCGTTCATTGTAGTGGACACTCCCTGCAGTCCCTGGACTACCACAACCACCTCTTCAATTGTGTCATCTTGGAGGCCAGTATCTTCTCGTCAACTGAAAAACATTCAAAGCATATAACGAGCCAAATATTATTCTCTTTGTTCTCAACAGATAGTGTAGCCACAGTGAACCATACTTCTATCATTATAGACCTATTCAAGTCTCAAGGGCTTCATGTGCAGTATAACTACTATAATTTTATGTATTAATCTGGGATTTTAAACAATCTGTAGTTATTTTAATAAATAATCCATCAACCCATCTGATTTTACTTAACCTGTGGCAAAGTAATGCTGTGCATCTGCACTAGGACCTGTATCGTCAAATGAATATTAAAGAAAATACTTCCTAACTGGACAATTCATGTGAAAATCCATACAAATGTGCATGAAATTGAAACATTTCAAAATGTTCAGTTATCCAGGATTTCCTCTCGTTGGCCATCAGTCAGGATCAGTGCGTCCTCTTGTCCGAGGCCATCTTTAACTTTACTGACAATATCCAGAACAGAAGCCTCAAAATCAGAAAAACCTTCATCATGTTTTGCTTGTCTCCAACTTGCCATCCAGAAGTTCAGCAATGAAAACACTCCTAAATATTTTTAGAAAACAAACTATTTATGAAAAACTAAAGTAGTTGTGCACATTTGATATTAGCGAGTATCCTGTTCCTGTACATTATACGTTAGCATGCATGCTGCAGTTTGATTTCTCTAGCTTAGCCACAACATAAACAACTAACGCACTGAAAGCAGGTCATTCTGCAGTAATGTTAAATTATCTGAGGTTTGTAGTTATTGCAAGAAAGTAGTTCCCAGTAATTTTAATAAA
>CM022774.1:707185-812185 GCA_012411365.1 Ameiurus melas
TCCAAAAAGTTTCAATCTTTCAACCATTCAGGTGGTTAACGACATGAGAACACTGTTGCTAGGCAACTGGGAAATATGGAGCATGAGCTAGGTAATTACAGAGGCATTTTTATATTTAGCAAGTCCTATATGTAGACGGTGTGAAGACACAGTGCCTATGAAACGAGACAGAACCGTCTGGAACATCGACGTTCACATCAGATGTGTTGGATAATTACTGAAAAAAGGCCAGACTTAGTGTCAACTGCTAACCAAATCTGTTATCTGGATTGTTCTGGAGATAAGTCATTTATACAGTGTAAAGACAGAACAATCCAGAACATTAAAATTGACCTCAGATCTGTTGGTAAATAACTTCTCAAAATAGTCTCCACACATCATGTTCCACTTAGCATTGACCTCTATCTGAACTTTTGGCAGCTGGTGGCTGGATTCGTCAGCAGTGTAAACACACAGTGAGAGTGGAAACGAGACAGAACCATCATTTACGTACCTCAGATGTTCTGCCCAATTATTGAGAAAATCCTAAAATAACACTGTAATTACACTTAGCATCAAATGTGTACACTGATTAGCAGTAATAAATATATTTCCACTGCTGATGTGTTGTAGATCTACGCAGCTATCCACCTGAAGGGAGGAGTGCTCCTCAACATGGAGAATTCACGCCTGGCCTCAGAGGACTTCAGGATTAAGTGAGTGTATGGAGGAAAATGTTGCTTAATGTTGTTCCTCCTGAACATATCATTATAAGTTGATGCCAATAATTAATAATTAAATGTTGTTACATCCAAGAAATGAATAAAAATAGTTAACACATTTGCCCTCAGAAACCACGTATGAGTTTGAAAATGTAAATCAGGAAATGGCCTCGTCATCTTGCTACACTTGAAACCAGGTGTTGCTATATTAGCTAACCAGTTAGTTTATAGCTAGTAAACTAGTTATTTTTAAGTACAATACTCAATTTACATGCTCATTTTCTGTATTTGGCTGTATTTGAACATCACCATGACAACCAACATCACAAACATTACCTAATTTAGCAAGCTAGAAATGTACCTTAGCACACAGTTGCTATAGAAAAAAAAAGATTTCCACATTGTTGTCCTCTGCAAATGGAACATGATTGGCTCAGTTTATTTAGTGACATCACAGTCCAAGTTCATACGTAGCTCCGCCCTCAAATTCAGTTTTACACAGAAGGACTGAGAGTATTTCTTGAATAATTTTGTTTAAATTTGATCCATTGTCTCTTTTGTTCTCGCCATAACATGGTGCGCTAATTTCTGCTTTAATGAGGTTCGAGCACGAGTTGATGATGCATCGGACGGTGGAAGGTGACATCGCCAGGATGAAGCAGCTGCTGGACGATCTCAAATTGTCCAAGCAGGACCTGGCACTGCAGCTGGAAGGCCTGAAGGAGGAACTCGCCTTCCTCAAAAAGAACCACGAGGAGGTGAGTTGTGCTCCAAAGAAGAAATACAGTAGAGTACAGAACAGTACAGTCAAGTCAAAGGAGCTACAAGTCAAAACGTCACCTGCAACCAACGTGTGCATGCTTTAGGTCATGACCTAAACCGCTACCTAGCAACAATTAATGGTTCTTAACATGCTATTTATTCAGTCTTTGTGTCAGAAAGAGCTTGAAACTTGATCATTTGCCCTCATTACTAGCCTTTCTTTTAATTAAATAGTTTTATCTTGATGAGGTGATTATAATAAAACACTGATTTTATTTATACAATAGGGCGGGTCCTCAAAAAGAGTTCCTCGTTGGCAGGGGCTCAAACTTCAAAAACTACTTTACTACCTTAAATTTAGCTACATTTTCTTATCCCCCTGTTAGACACTGTAAACAGCGCTTTGTGTGTTTTCTGTTGTAGGAGATGTCGCTGGCGCGTCAGCATATGAGTGGGCATGTGAACGTGGAGGTCGACGCTGTGCCTCAAGCAGACCTCACTCATGTCCTGGCAGAAATTCGTGAACAATACGAAACAATCACTCAGAAAAACAAGAGAGAGCTGGAAGCCTGGTTCAAATCCAAGGTGAGCTGATCAGCAGATGTGGGTAGAGTAGCCGAAAGTTTTACTCAAGTACAAGTAAAACATGGAGTTACATGGAGAACTGAACGTCTCACCTCTCCCTCAAAGTCTGTTCTGGTTATATGATAAAAAACCTGGGTTCAGGTTCAGGATGAAGCAGCAGGTCCCAGTCCTGTGAAGGGTACAATAACAGAACCTGACATTTTCAACACAAAATCTTTCTCTCTTTCACACACACACACACACACACACACACACCAAAAAACAAACATTTTCAGAACAGATTACTGTCTTTATTTTCACGTTAACAACATAAATAAATCTAGAACAGAACATAGTAGTGCCCACTAGTGGACAATTTGCTCTACACAACCAATGAGAGCAGAAATATTGCCTAATGGTCTAATTTTTCTACAAGCACCATATCTACACTAGGTGTCCACAAACCTTTGGTCATATAGTGTATCTATCTATCTATCTGTCTATCTATCTATCTATCTATCTATCTATCTATCTATCTATCTATCTATCTATCTATCTGTATAAATTTGCCCATCAGTGGACGCTGCTGTTAATTTAAGTGTTCTCATAAAACATTTTTCCATTCCCAAAAGGAAACATTATGATGGTCTTTGCTGCTTGTGATGCATCCTGGGTAATTATTATCACTGCTGATGATAAAAGTTTATCTTAATGTTGTTTTTTTGTAGACAGAGACTCTGAAACACGAGGTGGTCACTCAAACTGAGACCCTGCAGACGTCTCACAGTGAAATCAAGAGCCTGAAATCCCGTCTGCAGTCTCTGGAGATCGAGCTGCAGTCCCAGATGTCCATGGTGAGGAACATGTCTTCACTACTATAGCCTGCTAGCTAATGAGTGAATTAGCAGTTAGCGTGTGAGATTAAAACTTGAAGAACTTTACATTTTATTCCATTACCCACTCTAATGTTGTTCTGTGCTGATTTTTCTGGATGTTTGTCACAGAAAGCGTCATTGGAAAGCACGCTGAATGAAACCAGGTCGCGTTACTCCATGCGTCTGTCTGCGTACCAAATACAGGTGAGCGTTACTGATCTGATCATTATTTAATGTTAACACTTCAACGCTTCTCGAGGATCAAATGAGATTTGAATCTGTTTTCAGGTGACGAGTATGGAGGAGCAACTGGTGCAGCTTCGTGCTGATCTGGAGCGTCAGTCTCAGGAGTATCAGATGCTGCTGGACATCAAGACCAGACTGGAGATGGAGATCGCTGAGTACAGGAGACTGCTGGATGGAGAAGCCTCCAGGTGAGTTTTTATGAGCTACAGATATAACACGTTTGTCGAGTGTTACGCTAAGTATCGTTAGGATGTGAACAAAACTTTGTGTAAATCGGCTAATTAGCACATGTTCTCTAGGTCTATAACACATTTCAACATCATTTCATCCAAAAAATGAAGGTCAATACATTTCATTTAAAGTTTTCTAAGTTTTCATCCTTTAATTAAATAAATAAAGAGGATGACATATTGCTAAAAATGTTGGTGTGTCGCTGGTCTCTCTGATCAATCAGGATTAATATTACTCTGTGGATTATTACAGTGTGATTCAGATGAAGTGTGTAAAAGAGACATTAGAATAAATGATACTGTGCTAATAAATGATTATAATTACAGCAATACGAAGACAACATCCAGCAGCACTTCGAGGACTAAGGTGATCACATTGGTGCAGGAGGTGGTGGACGGGAAGGTGATCTCTTCTTCATCATCAGAATCATCTTTCATTAAAAAATGAAGCTGTGATGCAGACAAACAGGTCCAGAGCGCCCTCGCGTGGCCGAGAGAAACACCACACTGTCTGAGCTGAATAAACACTGCAACTCACTGCAACTCACCTCACTGTGTCCTGTCTCTCATTCACTCTCTCTCTCACACACACACACACACACACACACACACAGATAAATACACACACACACAGAGATAAATACACACACACACACAGATAAATACACACACACACAGATAAATACACACACACACACACAGATAAATACACACACACACAGATAAATACACACACACACAGATAAATACACACACACACAGATAAATACACACACACACACAGATAAATACACACGGAGATAAATACACACACAGATAAATATACACACACACAAACACACACACAGATAAATACACACACACACACAAACACACACACAGAAATACACATACACACAGATAAATACACACACAGATAAATACACACACACACACACACACACACAGATAAATACACACAGATAAAGACACACACGCACACACAGATAAAAAAAACACACACACACAGATAAATACACACACACACACACAGATAAATACACACAGATAAATACACACAGATAAAAACACACACACACACACAGATAAATCACACACACACACACACAGATAAATACACACACACCACACAGATAAATACACACAGATGAATACACACAGATAAATACACACTCACACACACACACACACACATACAGATAAATACACACACACACAGATAAATACACACACACACACACACACAGATGAATACACACACAGATAAATAAACACACACACACACACACACACACACAGATAAATACAACACACACACACAGATAAACACACACACACACACACACACACACACAGATAAACACACACACAGATAAACACACACACACACACACAGATAAATACACACACACACACACACACACACAGATAAATACACACACACACACACACAGATAAATACACACACACACACTCAGATGAATACACACAGATAAATACACACACACACAGATAAATACACACACACACACAGATAAACACACACACAGATAAACACACACACAGATAAATACACACAGATAAACACACACACACACACACACACACACAGACAGATAAATACACAGAGATAAATACACACACACAGATAAATACACACACACGCAGATAAATACACACACACACAGATAAATACACACGCAGATAAATACATACACAGATAAATACACACACAGATAAATACACACACAGACACACAGATAAATACACACACAGATAAATACACAAACACACACAGATAAATACACAGAGATAAATACACACACACAGATAAATACACACACACAGATAAATACACAGAGATAAATACACAGAGATAAATACACACACACAGATAAATACACAGATAAATACACACACACAGATAAATACACACACACAGATAAATACACAGAGATAAATACACAGAGATAAATACACACACACACAGATAAATACACAAATAAATACACACAGATAAATATACACACAACACACACACACACAGATAAATACACACAGATAAAACACACACACACACACAGATAAATACACACACACAGATAAATACACACAGATAAATACATACACAGATAAATACACACACACAGATAAATACACAGAGATAAATACACACACAGATAAATACACACACACAGATAAATACACACACACACACACAGATAAATACACACAGATAAACACACACACACAGATAAATACACACACAGATAAATACACAGAGATAAATACACACACAAACAGATAAATACACACACACACACAAAGAGAGATAAATACACAGAGATAAATACACACACACAGATAAATACACACACACACACACACACACACACACACACACAGATAAATACACACACAGATAAATACACAGAGATAAATACACAGAGATAAATACACACACACAGATAAATACACAGAGATAAATACACACACACAGATAAATACACACAAACACACACAGAGATAAATACACAGAGATAAATACACACACACAGATAAATACACAGATAAATACACACACACACACACACAGATAAATACACACAGATAAACACACACACACACAGATAAATACACACACACAGATAAATACACAGAGATAAATACACACACAGATAAATACACACACACACAGAGATAAATACACAGAGATAAATACACACACACAGATAAATACACACACACAGATAAATACACACAGATAAATACACACAGATAAATACACAGAGATAAATACACACACAGATAAATACACACACACAATAAATACAACAATAAATACACACAAAAACAAAGAATAAATACACAGAGATAAATACACACACACAGATAAATACACACACACACACACACACACACACAGATAAATACACACACACACACAGATAAATACACACACAGATAAATACACAGTGATAAATACACACACACAGATAAATACACACATAAATACACACACAGATAAATACACACACACAGATAAATACACACACACACACACACACACACACACAAGATAAATACACACACACACACACACACACACAGATAAATACACACAGATAAACACACACACACAGATAAATACACACACAGATAAATACACACACAGATAAACACACACACACACACACACACACACAGATAAATACACACACAGATAAATACACACACACAGATAAATACACACACACACACACACACACACAGATAAATACACACACACACACACACACACACACAGATAAATACACACAGATAAACACACACACACATATAAATACACACACAGATAAATACACACACAGATAAACACACACACACAGATAAATACACACACAGATAAATACACAGAGATAAATACACACACAAACAGATAAATACACACACACACAAAGAGAGATAAATACACAGAGATAAATACACACACACACACACACACAGATAAATACACACACACACGCAGATAAATACACACACACACACACACACAGATAAATACACACACAGATAAATACACAGAGATAAATACACACACACACGCAGATAAATACACACACAGATAAATACACAGAGATAAATACACACACAGAGATAAATACACACATAAATACACACACAGATAAATACACACACACAGATAAATACACACACACACACAGATAAATACACACAGATAAACACACACACACAGATAAATACACACAGATAAATACACACACACACACAGACAGATAAATACACACACACACACACACAGATAAATACACACACACACACACACACAGATAAATACACACAGATAAACACACACACACAGATAAATACACACACACAGATAAATACACACAGATAAATACACACACAGATAAATACACACACACACACAGACAGATAAATACACAGAGATAAATACACACACACAGATAAATACACACACACAGATAAATACACACACACACACAGACAGATAAATACACACACACAGATAAATACACACACACACACAGATAAATACACACACACACACAAATACAAAAAATTCCTTGGTCAAAAAAAAATTCAATTACTATTAGTTCAATAACTATAAAAAAATACATATATTTGAATATATTTATGTTTTAATTAATTTAAATATGCTAAAATAATAATAACAACAATAATAATAATAATAATAATTGAGTGAATTAAATAAAAATAAATAGAACACGTCTAACCTACATTTAGTAAAGAAGCAAATAATAAGATCAAATATAATAAGCATGTGAAATTTTAAACATTAAATAAAATTACTGAACTATTATAAATATCTTAAAAGCAACTTCTGCAGAATGAAACACTCCCTCCGGTATGTTTATTTAAACAAAAATGATCTATTAAATAAAATAAATCATTAAATAAAAGTTAATTAGCATTGAATAATAATGTACCTGGTTCAGTGAGTAATGAAGAGCCGATTATTGTTAAATAACTCTGTGATCACCGAAAAAACATTACATCCAGATTATAATTGTGCTAATAACATCAAAACAAAACACATTCCACTGGATTATTTCATCTGAAGGTCCATCTCACTCGGGAAGTCCTGCTCTCATTTACAGAGGACAGACAGAAGCTTAGTAAAGTTGAGGATTGTGTAAAGGACATTAGACGTTGGATGTTAACTAACTTCCTTTTACTTAATTCTGATAAAACAGAAATACTTTTATTAGGCCCACGTGTAGCTAGAAGTAATCTTCCTGACTACACAGTAACTCTGGATGGTCTTTCTGTTTCATCGTGTACAGCAGTTAAAGACCTCGGAGTGATTATTGACTCCAGACTATCATTTGATGCTCATGTAGATAATATTACTAGGATAGTCTTCTTTCATCTCAGAAATATTTCTAAGAAAATCACGTAAGAGTGAGCATGGCTGTGGGGATTTGTGCTCGTTCAGCCACAAGAGCATTTATTCAATTCAGTTTTATTTAAGTAGCGCTTTTAACAATGGACACTATCACAAAGTAGCTTAACAGGAATCTGGAGATAAAACTTTTATTTAAATTGATCACTAATGAGCAGCCAGAAGTGATTAATGCTCAGGTGTATAAAGGAGATAAATGTAAGTGGCTCTGGAATGCGAAGTTATGACTCTAGCAGCTGCATTCTGGACTAACTGGAGTTTATTTATATTCCTACTGGAACATCCAGACAGTAAGGCATTACAGTAATCTAATCTAGAGGTGACGAATGCATGAACCAGTATTTCTGCATCATGTAGTCGCTTTGGATAAAAGCGTCTGCTAAATGAATAAATGTAATGTATGTAGTGACAATATGTTTCTTATCAAACGTAACTGCCAAAAAAAAGGCTAAAAAAGTAAACTCTGCCATTTTTCATTAGTTTCTTTAATAACTCGTTCCAGTACATGATTTAAAGAATTACATGGTTTCTTGATAAACGTGTACATGGTGAGTATGAAAAGAAATCGTCACTAAAACAGATATAAACAGATAAAACGGATACGAAACATTTCTACCAGACCCCCCTCCCCCGACATAATAAAGACACTTGCATAATAGCAAATCAGTCACAAACAGGTATGAAAATGTATATAATTATATATATATATATATTTATATGTAGACTTTAAAAAAAAAAAAAAAAAAGATAATACTTTGAGAGTTGTGTACAATGGAGCATAGAAGATAAAAATCAATATATTAATGTTCATCTGTAAGTCTTTCATAAGTGAGGTTACTTTTTGTTTATGAATGTCTTTGTCATCTGTTAATCATTCTCATGGGGTGGGATCAGTGAATATAACTGGCTTATTGAAGAGTAGTGACGTGAGTGTATCTCTGAACCTGATGTTCTCCTGCACCTCAGAGCCCCTGTTCATATTAACATCTGTTCAGTCACAGTAATGTTGGCGGGATAAGATTTGCTAATATAGCGATACTATCATCAGCTAATGTTACTGCATTAGGCTCAGTGCAAAGAAAGTCTGGTTCCGAGTTCTACTTGACCTACTATCAAGAAGGTTCATTATGGAACGACAAGGTTCCCTAGTGAAGGATTTCCTTTGGTTTTGAAACCTTAACGGTGAATACCATGTGCTGGGACTGAATATTTTGGTCCTGGAAATGTACATTGTGGTCATTTCAACAGCCTGAGAAGTCGACAGAGGAAATTATCTACTGTTATCTAATTAACTACCGTCGTGTTTGTGCCCTCAACAAAACTTCGCATCAGCACAGAACTCCATCCACCCACTTTACCAAAGGAACCAATCAGAGATCAGTTCCTGTATAAATGCCATGCTAGATATTAACGGATGTAAAATGGACTTGATTAAGTGGACAAACCATGAATCTATTCATTAGCCCACTAACAGAGTGAGAGCTCCAATGTGCCCATGGTTCCACAGGAACCTAATTAACTAGGCATTAATACTGATGAGGGATGTGCATAGGGAAGTACCATTACCCCACAGAGGTAATAAGCAAGTCCTGGAATGCTTGGGGAATTTATGCCTCTGCTGCAGTATAGTGTGTTTGTGCCTTTGGCAAAATGACAGTCAATCTGTAGATAACATTTTAGCTATGAGCCATGCTGTTCTTTACAGCACATACAACACATAGAACAAGTTCTGTTCTACAAGTCTGGCCATGTTTTCAGTTCTGCTTAACACTTTGTGTTTAAACAGAAGTTATCTAAGTAACTGGAAGCAGGACCTTCAGAGGACCAGACCATGTCCACAAGTGCCAGGATTTGGGAATGAGTAGCAAGCTACAGTTACGGCATTGAGGTGGTTCACAGCACCAAGAACCGCATGAACCAACTGGAGTATTACGTAAATGGGCTGCACTTATATAGTGCTTTTATCCAAAGCGCTTTACACTGGGTCTCATTCACCCATTCACACACACACTCACACACCAGTGGTAGCAGAGCTGTCACGCAAGGCGCTAGCCTGCCATCAGGAACAACTTGGGGTTCGGTGTCTTGCCCAAGGACACTTCGGTATGTGGAGTCATGTGGACTAATGTGGAGTCACATGGGCCAGGAATCAAACCGCCAACCCTACGATTAGTGGACAACCTGCTCTACCACCTCAGCCACAGCCGCCCGCAAACAAATCAAATAAAAATGCTTAAAAGGGTTTTCTTTATTCTTCTGGCTGGACAGGGGATAAAACACCTCGGTGACTTCCACCAGTCTGGTCCACTGGGTAACCACAAATAAAACACTGATAGTCTGAGCTCCTTCCTCATACTGGGGCTACTGGACTGACCATTACTGAATAAAGTAAACATATTCAGTATGTACTCATACCTGACTCTGTCACTGATCACAGCTGAACTGATCCCACCCTCTGAGGCTGACTGACAGATAATAATATGATGGATCAAACCATCACTCATAAATAAGTAAATTAAATAATTTTATATGCGATATCTATATATATATATATATATAGCATCATTATTAAGGGCATTAACATTTTGTTTTATCTCCTGTGCTCCATTACGTTTTAGCTGCACTCGTTCTTCGTTATTGCGCTTTCTCTCGTTTGTGGATCTGTTCATGTGCTTTGAGGTGGCCCGACTGGCTGAAGCACTTGCTGCAGTGCGAGCACGTGTACGGCTTCTCACCCGTGTGGATCTGCTGGTGCGCCTTTAAGTGTCCGAGGCGGCCAAAGCTCTTGCCACACTGCGTGCACTGAAACGGCTTCTCCCCAGTGTGGATCTTTTCATGAGTCTTGAGCACGCCCGAGTTCCCAAAGCTCTTTCCACAATACACACACTGGTACGGCTTCTCGCCTGTGTGGCTCTGCTGGTGGTTGCGGTAGCTCACCTCCTTCGTGAACGCCTTGCCACAGTGCTGGCAGGAGAACGGACGCTCGCCGGTGTGTACCAGGCGGTGTGTCTTGAGTTCCTTGGAGTGAAAAAAGGCCTTTCCGCACTCGTCGCAGGTGAACGGCTTCTCACCCGTGTGGATGCGCTGGTGCGAGCGCAGGTCATCTGCCTTGGTGAAGCCTTTGGGGCAGAAGTTACAGTTGTAGGGCTTCTGGCCCGTGTGTATCAGTTGGTGCCGCTTCAGGTTGCCCGCTTGGCCGAAGCTTTTGCCACACTGCGAGCAGGAGTATGGCCGTTCACCTGTGTGGATGCGCTGGTGCGTCTTCAGGTTTCCCAGAGTGCTGAAGTTCTTTCCGCATTGCGTGCAGGAGAATGGCTTTTCGCCCGTCAGGTTGCGAGGTTTGCGTGGTTGAGTTTTTGCTTTCGCAGTGTCTGGGTTTGTGGAGTTTGTGTTTGCATTTGCAGACTGCATGTCGTACATGTGAGCAGACGAAAATTCGATAACAGCATCAGGGCGGAGCTTATTGAGCTCAGTGCGGAGCTCCGCCATTCGGATGGACTCGAGAATGTTTGACTCCATTGTATCCGATGTCTCAGACTTCTCGGATGCGAGCGTCGAGTCATATTCGTACCGGCTGGCCTCAAGTTCCATTGCATAGTAACACTGCAGGTCGGAACCCTGATCCGACTTGATGTAGTCCAGGTTGTCATGCGACACGTAGTCAAAGGCATCATAACTCGGCTTATAAGAGTCCAACTCGGCGCCGTGGAATGAGTGCAGGTCCGACTTGATGTACTCCAGGCCACTGATCTCCATCCGGACGTGTTCCGATCCCAGCTCCGCAGTGCTCAACGGCTGGATTTGGGTCACGTCCACGGTGCGGATCGGTACCAGCTCCAGGTCCGGGTCGCTCTTTACACATGGCAGCATGGCGCTTGGCTCTGCAACCTCAGAGCTAAGCGTGTTCAGCATGGCCAGTGTCGGTGTCACACACTCGGCACGCAGGGGCTCTAGAGCAGGAGACAAACACTCCGAGGCCAGAGCGTTCAGGCCTAAGGCGATACACTCCGTCTCCAGCTCGGCCATCCTCAGCCAGATTCGTCCCTTAGCAGTCTACTTAACGCCAGTACTGCTGATCTCTTCCCTGATTCTGGACCCTGTATAAGCCAAACACACACACACACACACACACACAGGTTAGAGTAATGTGAGCGTGAGTTTGGTATTATGATGAGATTGATGATAATGAAGTTAACACATTAACACAGTGTTCATGTAGAGCAACATACTGTACACATGGCAAAAAACATATGTTAGTGTAACACAACAAATACACACTGGTGTAACACAACTAACACGCTGGTGTAACACAACAAATACACCCTAGTGTAACACAACTAACACGCTGGTGTAACACAACAAATACACACTGGTGTAACACAACTAACACGCTGGTGTAACACAACAAATACACACTAGTGTAACACAACAAACACACGCTGGTGTAACACAAAAACTGCACACTGGTGTAACACAACAAACACACGCTGGTATAACAACACAAACATGCTGGTGTAACATAAACATGCTGGTGTAACACAACAAACACGCTGATGTAACACAACAAATACACGCTGGTGTAACACAACAAAGAAACACTGGCGTAACACAACAACTGCACACTGGTGTAACACAACAACTGCACACTGGTGTAACAACAAACACACTGATGCAACGCAACAATGACACATTGGTGTAACACAACAAAGACATACTAGTGTAACGCAAGAAACACATGCTGGTATAACAACACAAACACACTGGTGTAACAACAAATACACACTAGTGTAACACAACAAAGACACTCGTGTAACACAACAAAGAAATACAGGTGTAACACAACAAACACGCTGGTGTAACACAACGCAGACATGCTGGTGTAACAACAAATACACGCTGGTGTAAGAAAACAAATACACGTTGGTGTAACAACAAATACACGTTGGTGTAACACAACAAAGACACGTTGGTGTAACACAAATACACGTTGGTGTAACACAACAAAGACACGTTGGTGTAACAACAAATACACGTTGGTGTAACACAACAAAGACACGTTGGTGTAACACAACAAATACACGTTGGTGTAACACAAATACACATTGGTGTAACACAACAAATACACGTTGGTGTTACAACAAATACACGTTGGTGTAACACAACAAAGACACGTTGGTGTAACACAACAAATACACGTTGGTGTAACACAAATACACATTGGTGTAACACAACAAATACACGTTGGTGTAACAACAAATACACGTTGGTGTAACACAACAAAGACACGTTGGTGTAACACTACAAATACACGTTGGTGTAACACAAAGACACGTCGGTGTAACACAACAAATACACGCTGGTGTAACACAATAAAGACACTTTGGTGTAACAACAAATACACGTTGGTGTAACACAACAAAGACAAATACACATTGGTGTAACACAACAAATACACGTTGGTGTAACAACAAATACACGTTGGTGTAACAACAAAGACACGTTGGTGTAACACAACATATACACGTTGGTGTAACAACAAATACAATTTGGTGTAACAACAAAGACACGTTGGTGTAACACAACAAAGACACGTTGGTGTAACACAAAGACACATTGGTGTAACAACAAAGACACGTTGGTGTAACAACAAATACACACTGGTGTAACACAAAGACACGTTGGTGTAACACAAAGACACGGAGTAACAACAAATACACGCTGGTGTAATACAACAAATACACGTTGGTGTAACAACAAAGACACGGAGTAACAACAAATACACGTTGGTGTAACACAAAGACACGTTGGTGTAACACAAAGACACGTTGGTGTAACACAACAAAGACACGTTGGTGTAACAACAAATACACGTTGGTGTAACAACAAATACACGTTGGTGTAATACAACAAATACCCGTTGGTGTAACACAAAGACTACACGCTGGTGTAATACAACAAATACACGTTGGTGTAATACAACAAATACACGTTGGTGTAACAACAAATACACATTGGTGTAATACAACAAATACCCGTTGGTGTAACACAAAAGACTACACGCTGGTGTAATACAACAAATACACGCTGGTGTAACACAACAAAGACACGTTGGTGTAACAACAAATACACGTTGGTGTAACAACAAATACACGTTGGTATAACACAACAAATACACGTTGGTATAACACAACAAATACACGTTGGTGTAACACAACAAATACACGTTGGTGTAACAACAAATACACGTTGGTGTAACACAACAAAGACACGTTGGTGTAACACAACAAATACACGTTGGTGTAACACAAATATACGTTGGTGTAACAACAAATACATGCTGGTGTAACACAACAAAGACAAATACACATTGGTGTAACACAACAAATACACATTGGTGTAACAACAAATACACGTTGGTGTAACAACAAAGACACGTTGGTGTAACACAACAAAGACACGTTGGTGTAACACAACAAATACACGTTTGTGTAACAACAAATACAATTTGGTGTAACAACAAATACACGTTGGTGTAACACAACAAAGACACGTTGGTGTAACAACAAAGACACGTTGGTGTAACAACAAATACACGCTGGTGTAATACAACAAAGACACGTTGGTGTAACACAACAAAGACACGTTGGTGTAACAACAAATACACGTTGGTGTAACACAACAAAGACACGTTGGTGTAACACAACAAATACACGTTGGTGTAACACAAATACACATTGGTGTAACACAACAAATACACGTTGGTGTTACAACAAATGCACGTTGGTGTAACACAACAAAGACACGTTGGTGTAACACAACAAATACACGTTGGTGTAACACAAATACACATTGGTGTAACACAAATACACGTTGGTGTAACACAACAAAGACACGTTGGTGTAACACAACAAATACACGTTGGTGTAACACAAAGACACGTTGGTGTAACACAAAGACACGTTGGTGTAACACAACAAATACACGCTGGTGTAACACAATAAAGACACTTTGGTGCAACAACAAATACACGTTGGTGTAACACAACAAAGACAAATACACATTGGTGTAACACAACAAATACACGTTGGTGTAACAACAAATACACGTTGGTGTAACAACAAAGACACGTTGGTGTAACACAACATATACACGTTGGTGTAACAACAAATACAATTTGGTGTAACAACAAAGACACGTTGGTGTAACACAACAAAGACACGTTGGTGTAACACAACAAAGACACGTTGGTGTAACACAAAAACACATTGGTGTAACAACAAAGACACGTTGGTGTAACAACAAATACACACTGGTGTAACACAAAGACACGTTGGTGTAACACAAAGACACGTTGGTGTAACACAAGAAATACACGCTGGTGTAATACAACAAATACACGTTGGTGTAACAACAAAGACACGGAGTAACAACAAATACACGTTGGTGTAACACAAAGACACGTTGGTGTAACAACAAATACACGTTGGTGTAACAACAAATACACGTTGGTATAACACAACAAATACACGTTGGTGTAACAACAAATACACGTTGGTGTAACAACAAATACACGTTGGTGTAACACAACAAATACACGTTGGTGTAACACAACAAATACACGTTGGTGTAACAACAAATACACGTTGGTGTAACACAACAAACACACGTTGGTGTAACACAACAAATACACGTTGGTGTAACACAAATATACGTTGGTGTAACAACAAATACATGCTGGTGTAACACAACAAAGACAAATACACATTGGTGTAACACAACAAATACACGTTGGTGTAACAACAAATACACGTTGGTGTAACAACAAAGACACGTTGGTGTAACACAACAAAGACACGTTGGTGTAACACAACAAATACACGTTTGTGTAACAACAAATACACTTTGGTGTAACAACAAATACACGTTGGTGTAACACAACAAAGACACGTTGGTGTAACACAACAAAGACACATTGGTGTAACAACAAAGACACGTTGGTGTAACAACAAATACACGCTGGTGTAATACAACAAATACACGTTGGTGTAACACAAGCAAATACACGTTGGTGTAACAACAAATACACACTGGTGTAACACAAAGACACGTTGGTGTAACACAACGACACGTTGGTGTAACACAACAAATACACGTTGGTGTAACACAACAAATACACGCTGGTGTAATACAACAAATACACGTTGGTGTAACACAAAGACACGGTGTAACAACAAATACACGTTGGTGTAACACAAAGACACGTTGGTGTAACAACAAATACACGTTGGTGTAACAACAAATACACGTTGGTGTAACAACAAATACACGTTGGTGTAACAACAAATACACGTTGGTGTAATACAACAAATACACGTTGGTGTAACAACAAATACACGTTGGTGTAACAACAAATACACGTTGGTGTAACAACAAATACACGTTGGTGTAATACAACAAATACACGTTGGTGTAACAACAAATACACGTTGGTGTAACACAAAGACACGTTGGTGTAATACAACAAATACACGTTGGTGTAACAACAAATACACGTTGGTGTAACAACAAATACACGTTGGTGTAATACAACAAATACACGTTGGTGTAACAACAAATACACGTTGGTGTAACAACAAATACACGTTGGTGTAATACAACAAATACACGTTGGTGTAACAACAAATACACGTTGGTGTAACACAAAGACATGTTGGTGTAATACAACAAATACACGCTGGTGTAATACAACAAATACACGTTGGTGTAACACAACAAAGACACGTTGGTGTAACACAACAAATACACGTTGGTGTAACAACAAATACACACTGGTGTAACACAAAGACACGTTGGTGTAATACAACAAATACACGCTGGTGTAACACAACAAAGACACGTTGGTGTAACACAAAGACACGTTGGTGTAACACAACAAAGACACGTTGGTGTAACACAACAAATACACGTTGGTGTAACAACAAATACACACTGGTGTAACACAAAGACACGTTGGTGTAATACAACAAATACACGCTGGTGTAACACAACAAAGACACGTTGGTGTAACACAACAAATACACGTTGGTGTAACAACAAATACACGTTGGTGTAACACAAGGACATGTTGGTGTAATACAACAAATACTACGCTGGTGTAATACAACAAATACACGTTGGTGTAACACAACAAAGACACGTTGGTGTAACACAACAAATAACGTTGGTGTAACAACAAATACACACTGGTGTAACACAAAGACACGTTGGTGTATACAAATACAAACGCTGGTGTAACACAACAAAGACACGTTGGTGTAACACAAAGACACGTTGGTGTAACACAACAAAGACACGTTGGTGTAACACAACAAATACACGTTGGTGTAACAACAAATACACACTGGTGTAACACAAAGACACGTTGGTGTAATACAACAAATACACGCTGGTGTAACACAACAAAGACACGTTGGTGTAACACAACAAATACACGTTGGTGTAATACAACAAATACACGTTGGTGTAACACAAAGACACGGTGTAACAACAAATACACGTTGGTGTAACACAACAAATACACGTTGGTGTAACACAACAAAGACACGTTGGTGTAACAACAAATACACGTTGGTGTAACAACAAATACACGTTGGTGTAATACAACAAATACACGTTGGTGTAACAACAAATACACATTGGTGTAATACAACAAATACACGTTGGTGTAACACAACAAAGACACGTTGGTGTAACACAACAAACAAAACATATGAACGTATGAAAATTGTGTCATTTATCACAGTGTCAGTGTTGTGTTGTCGTATTATGTATTGTTTAGCTAATGTTCACAGGAAATTTGAAAATAATCCTAATATAAATCATAGGTGTACCACTGCCTCAATCACACACACACACCAACAACAACAACAACAACAACAACAAACAGCTAGACTTAACACAAAGCTCTAATTTGTTTAGCTGATGATGAAGATGAAAGGTTGTTACACACTGAATAAATAAAATCTCCAGTCCGAATAAAAGGAAAACGTTTGCAGATCTGTTAGCGTGTTAATGATGGGTTTAAGAACAGGTCATGAGGCGCTTGCAGAAGTGTCAATCAATCAATCAATCAGGACTTCAAAGCGAAGCCGCGGTCTGAGTAATGAGCGAAATCACAAGCTGCAGCGGTAAATTAACCTGATCTGTAGCATTAGCATTGTGTCATTGTGTGCTAACATGCTAATCCGGGTCGTGCTGATGAAGCTTCCATACTTTCTGCTGCTTTTATTCAAACTGTCGCTGTGGGCTTATTTTGACACAATACGTCTGTGTGTGTGTGTGTGTGTGTGTGTGTGTGTGTGTGTGTGTGTGTGTGTGTGTGTGTGTGTGTGTGTGTGTCCAGCTGCTGAAGCGGAACTCGGATGATTGTGATGTTGTTGAATGTACCAGTGCAGGATCTCGGGGTGAGTGTGTGTGTGTGTGTGTGTGTGTGTGTGAGTGTGTGTGTGTGTGTGTGTGTGTGTGTGAGTGTGAGTGCACGCGCAGGAGCGGGGGATCAGGAGCAGTGAGGAGCGGTGTGGAGGAGGCGGAGAGGCGGAGAGGCCCACACTGCTGCTGCTGCTGCTGATACAGAGGCCATCTTGTTTAGGGCTAAAGCTAAAGCTATGTGCTACACACCGACACAAACTTCAGCACTCTCATTACCGCCTGCAACTTTTCTTCTTTTTGTCTAGTTTAGTTTGTTTGTTTGGTTTTTACACGCGCGGATCCTTCACTTCCGCTCCGTCCTCTGCTCAGGTGTGCATTAAAAAAAAAATCAACGGATGCGTGAAATCCAGAAACGGAAACGCAACAATTTATTGCAGTTATTCTGAATCTTATGCATGCACTCGGCCGCGCGCGACCTGATAGGAAGGGGAAATAGATGCACAAAAATAATGACAGGGTGAAAGTTATAAAAAATGCACGAGAGAGAAACAGGTGATCTGTGCACGCGCTTTTATTTTACCTGCAGTTTCCCCGGTGCATTGCTTTTTCCCCCCTTCTCCCTCTCGCGCGCGCGGGCTCGTCGCTCAGCCCCGGAGCCGCCACGTCCGCGAGCAGCTCTCTCTCTCTCTCTCTCTCTCTCTCTCTCTCTCTCGTGCCTGCCTCCTTCTTCTTCTCCTCCTCCTTTTTTCCCCGTTTCCGAGGCTCGCGCTCGTTTCTCCCAGTCAAATCGGTGGATCGGCAGTGCGCGCGCGCAGCTGCAGCCACATCAGGAACAGCAGCCACATCAGGAACAGCAGCAGCAGCGCGCGCGGAGTCACGGTGGCCTACTTCCGACCAAATGTGGGTGGTTTTATTTTCTGGTCGCGAGAGAGAGAGCACGCGCGCGCGCGCGTGAGAGAGAGAGAGCTTTGACTTTGACACACCAAGCCGTGCACACTGACAGATTCACCACGGAGCGATTCGTGCACGGTGTAAAGCGGCGCGTGCGTTGTGTTTACCGCTATAAATCACTAGTGCACCGCGTGAAACGCGTTTTACAGCTGCCGAGGTGTGTGCATGGCACGTGCATTATTTACTGTTGTGTACGCTGTTAAAATACCCTGCACGTGGCAGTGTACGGACGGTGCATTGTGTGGAATGTTGCGTGTCATTTCCTTTTTTTGTCGCGTGTTTAAATTGTTTAAATGTTCAGTGCATTGCTTTTTTTTCCCATTATAAACCACTAATGCACTGCATAAAATAGGTGTGTTTACCTAAGAGAGATATGTGTAATATATATATATATATATATATATATATATATATATATATATATATATATATATATATATATATATTATACAGTGGATATAAAAAAAAAAGTCTACACACCCCTGTTAAAACTGCAGGTTTTTGTAAAAAAAAAAAAACTTTAAAAAAATAAATAAATAAACCATGTGAGAACTTTTCACACCCTCAGTGTGACATTACAATGTGTACAGATAAAGTGAAAAACAATCTCTTTAGGGAAAAATAAAAAATGTACAATAACCTGTGCAGTCTAAAAAACCCTGGATTATAAACAGTCCAAATTGGGTTATTTTTAGCCCAACGGCTGGGTAAACACAGGACAGAACACATTTGGGGTTAAATGAACCCATCACGTGGAGTGGTGCATTTTCACCCAGCAAATGTGTCGTGTTTCAACCCACAGGATAGTTTCGTTTTCGCACAAATGCTGGGTTAATTTTATTTCATAAATAGGTTCATATTTTCACCCTTTAAAAATGCCCCATATACCACATTCCAAACAACCCTGTCCCCCTGGTGTCTCCTTTATTGATACACGAGGTGTTCAGAAATGTAATGCCAGCGCTGATCACGTTGTGTTTATATAATAGACTTTGAAGTAAATGACTTCAGTAAGTCATATATTTAATGAAAACATCAGATTCTGATCAAAGGACACGTTTGAAACATCCAAACAAAACCTGAGTAACCAACTTACGACCTAGTGTCGTAACAAACAACTTCGCCAAAGCTAATGAAGCCAGCGGTGCGTTGAGTGTCCCATAAACTGGACTGTTATCGCAGATTTCTGCTGGTTCTAGCATACAGTTTTGCTTTTATGGATAAATATATTGATATGAACCTTGTTTCTCCAAATTGATCTAACAGTCTGTCTGTCTGAAAGTCGCTACCTCCACCTGAGCTGATTGGACCCAAGGAGCTGGCTGAGGTGTCGGGGTGGGGGAGGGGTGCACTGATCCACCTGTCAGTGAAAACTACCCAAGACTGAGAAAATAACCCAGTTAAATTGACTGTAAATTATATTTAGAGCGTATACACACACACACACACACACACACACACACACAGTAACAAACATCTCTTGTAAAACGTAAACATTTCATCTCGTTAGCTTTCCCGAGTGACGAGTTAACTACGTAAACATGCGTTCGAGTTTGCTGTTGTCCGGATTTCAGCGCTTATAGTCTGTGTTTAATAAGACCTCGTATTTAAGTAGCTGCTGCTGATGATGTTGAAGCTCTGCTGCTAACACAAGGCCTGGAGGCAGTGTTCCACGGATGGATCGGGATCCACTGCGACCCCGAGCAGGACACAGCTCTCACTGACCAATGAAGGAGAAATGTGAAAAACGGCTCGGTGGATTTCAGGGTTCTTTACTGCTTCAGATCTTTACAGTAAAGTTTACAGTCAAGTTAACGACACTCGCTGCATTATTACAGCAGTAACGCTGCTTCATTACAGGATTCTTACTTCAGACCTTTTCCTCATGTATTCGAGGTTTGGACAGACTTTAACCGTCAACAGGCGATGAAATCGCACCTTCAGCACCTGACTGTGGACACAGTGAGAGACTCGCTGTCGATGGATCTGGAGCCGTTTTGGAAGGAAGTGTGGAGTAAAAAGATCGAATGAAGAAGTCGGTAGACTCTTACCCCAAAAACACGGGAGTGCTGTATTACAAACAAAAGGTGCTTTAACAAAGTGTTAGTTAAGGGGTGTACATACTTATGCAGACAGGTTATCATATGCTTTTGTTTTTCTTCTTGTTCTTTTCCCCCAAAAAACATTTGTATTTATTGTTCACTTGTATGTTGTTGGTTGATATTAAAGAGACGACTTTATCTTAATGAAAAGTTTTACACCACAAAAACCTGAAATATTATCAGGGGTGTGTAAACTTTTTTATATCCACTGTATATAAACTCACTCTTTATTATAAACAGCGCTTCAGCTATAGCACCGTTACTGCACAATAAAGTCTTATTCTAAATAAAGAATCGTTTTTAATATTTTTATTTGATTTTCAATCGTAAAGATTTCACACAAGACTCACAGTGAAGAAGAACAGGTCCAGTTTAGTACCTTTATTATTACACCGAGATACAATAGTACAAATAATCATCATCATAATAATAAAGAGAGCACTGTGTGGACAAGATGTATAGTTTATACATAATGCGTTTATTTATTTTCCACACAATTAACTACCAAACAAAAAAATTCACCAAAAATCAAAACATTAAAATGAAGTGAAAAAAAATCTGTTACAAAAACAAGCTTCTTCCATTTAAGGTCAAATTGTCAACAAAACCATAACTTTATTACTCGTTGCATAATTCATTCAGTTTCTCATTCATTATCTACAGCCTTGGAACACACACACACACACACACACACACATACACACACACACACCTCCGATACTATTGGAACAGCAAGGCCAATTCATTAGTTTGTGGTGTACAATAAAGACGTCTGGGTTCGAGATGAGAAGATGAATATTAGACGATACATCAGGATTTCAGTTTTTATTGTACAGAACCTTCTGTATCAGACCAACCAATTATTATGCATGCAAAAGTATAGGAACGGATCAGTCCTGAAGTGCATGGAAGTAAATAACACTTTATATTCAGATGTGTATCTGTTACTCGCAGTAACTGCATCACTCCTGTGACTCACTGACACCAAACTTCGGGTTTCTTCTTCTTCTGTGAAGCTTCTCCAGGTTTTTACAGCAGATCCTTTCAGCCATGACACGACCTCCAGCATGTTTCACAGATGAGCTTGTATGTTTTTGACCATGATCAGATCCTTTCTCTCTCCACACTTTGGCCTTTCCATCACTTAGAGGTTCATCTCGGTTCCAGAACTTTCGTGAATCATCTCTGTATTTCTTTGTGAATTTTAATCTGGTTTTCTGATTCTTACTGCTGATGAGTGGTTTGTATCTTGTGGTACGGCCTCTATATTTCTGCTCTCAAAGTCTTCTTCCAACGCTGGATTGTGAGACCTTCACCCTGCCCTGTGGAGCCTGTTGTCGATGTCACTGACTGTTGTTTTGGGGTTTTTCTTCACAGCTCTCACGATGTTTCTGTCATTAGCTGTTGTTGGTGTTGTTTTCTCCCATACAGAGCTCTCTGATCTTCATGTTGGTTTATCCTTTTTAACAACAAATGCAGTCTTCACAGGTGAAACTGAAGGTTAAACCATGAGTTCAGAGCTATTTATTGTTTAAACAATCAATCTAACAGGACACATCTGGGGAGCAAGAAACACCTGGCAGTCATGTTCCAATATTTTTGATCACTGCTAAAAAATAAAATAATGGGTGGGTTCAAACAATGGGTACCATTAAGGTGTTTAAAATATGTTCTAGATTTACATATGAGGAAATGAAAGCTGAAATTCTGATCCACCGTCTAATATTCATCTGTTGATCTCAAACCCTAAACGTCCTCATTGTGTATCAAAAGCAATAGTATTGGCCTTGATGTTCCAATACTTTCGGTGATGACTGTGTATATAAAACTAAAATGTTTAAGTAATTAAAAAACTACAGAAGCTAAAAAAAAAGAAAGAACCAAAACAAATCAAGATCAATTTCCTAAATATTTGAAAAGCCTCAATTTTCATTTTGTGTAAATTTAAAAACATTAAATCAATTAACATGATACCATTTTCATTTTTCTATTTACTGCAGCAGGAAATTATGTTTTCAACTTTTTAGGAATAATCCCACATTTTGTCCCTTTTTTTAAAATGCCGTTATTATAAAAACTGGTAATAAAAATAATAAAATAATTATAATAATATTAATAATAAATCATCAAGCCCAACATCAACAATTTTTCCTTAAAGAATGTTGTAAAAAAAAACAACTCAAAAATAAAATATAAATCACAATTATTTAGGATTAAAGTTTACCAAAAAAATGTACAGAATAAAATCATCGGCCTTTAAAAAAACATTTGAATAGACTTTTGGATCATTTAAGCATCGAGACTTCCTTCACACATTTCTGAAGTGGATTAGATTATAGTTATGGATTAGATTATAGTTATGGATTAGATTATAGTTATGGATTAGATTATAAAGTCTCTGAGCAGAAATGATTCATTGTTTTCCATTTGCTCGTGTTATTTTATTTAGTGCATTTCAGCGCAACACCTCTCTCTAATACGCCGATGACATTTTTATAAAAACGTACAAACGTAAATGAGCTAAAAACCAGGCAAAATCATGCTAAAATAAAAGAACAAGCCTGTGTTCTGAGGTAATGAGCTACGACGACGTTACACCACAATGAGGTACGGCTGTGTGGAAAATAACCCAAAGTGCAAAAACGCTCCGTTTAACAAACTGCTTTAATCCGTTCCACACCATCATCACTGGTAATGTTGAGAACACATCAACATCCATATCGCGGTACACGTGTTACACTGACGCATCAGTACAGCGCTACACCTACAAATGCTGAAACATGGACACGAGCAGCGTTTCGTCCTGTGACTGGAAGGTTCCGCTGTTCCCTCCGTACAGGATCTCGGGAGGGTTTCTGATCATTTCGGCTAAAACACGCGATGCTGCTGCGGATCTTTCAAAACTTGTGGACTTTTTTTTTGACGGAAATGTACTCCAATTGGCTCAATCGCAGGAAATTGTTGTGCACATTCGTCCGCAGTGATGTTTGTGGGTAAGCGAGTCCTTTCAGCTGTACTCGAATGCGTTTCGGCCCAAATCTGCGGTAATTTAGAAAAATCGCAGCTCCTTCGAATATTGTGCAGTTTTCTTGATTTTGCGTTAAGTTCTGCGATCTCTACATGGTGAAATCCTGGAGGGACCGACTTAGAGCTGGGCAAAAGGAGGATAAAATATCAATATCGTCATAAATGACATTACAAGGTACTTTTCTTAGATACGAGATATCCTGATATCTTATTGTCATAATGTTTATCATTACAAACTAAGAGGAAGCAGCTGGTGTTCATTTTGTAATTTTGCTCAATTTATTATTTTTTTCTTAATATAATAATAATAATATTTAAAAAAGGCATTTAAATGGCATTAAATAAAGTATCAAACAGGTTTTTTTTGTATATTGTACACGGCGTATTGCAGAATCGTGATGTTCCCGTCACATCACCAGCCCCAGTTTCTCCAACAGTCATTAAGAGTCCACGAGCGGTTTATACACAAACCCGACATTCTCCTCAGATCGTCCGTTATTTACTGAACGCAAATTTCAATCAGACCGAAATCTAGTCGTGATTCTAAGAAGATTCTCCATTAATCAGGAGAATGTCTCATTAGAGGTGGAGTAATAATAATAAAACCCACTCAGAACCTGGCGTGTGCCAATAATCAGCCGTACGATATATATTGCGATATTCAAAGCACACATTATTATTACTGGACTCTTCTAATTCGGTTCCGCTGGTCGAGGGGCAGCTTCGCATTTTTCACGGAACCGACGCTAGCATCTCGTAGCTTCCGCTTTCTTCTCCGATTAACAGTTGTGTGTTTTTCCGTGGTTACGATATTCCTTCTAATGTTGTATCTAACTCAGTAAGTAATTATGTTAGCACATTGTTTTAGCTCTAGACAGCCAGAGCTCAATCTGTTAAAAAAACTTAAAATAAAAAAAATGTAAATAATAATAATAGTATTAATAATGATGATGATGATATTGAAGTAAAAACCGGTGATGAAAGGTTACAGAGTCATCATGGTCACATGTCTACAGAAACAAAGCACAGTAAGAACAGGAAGACGCTACGCTAGTGCACCAGGTTTCTGTAGGAACCAACAGAAAGCCGAAGAGAGAGAGAAAACAACATCCATGGTTATGATGATTTTTTTTTTAAAGCTCCGGAAGATGGAACAATGAAAATTTGCATAAATTTCCACATGCATGATGGATTTATTAATGGAGTTGTGTTTCTCTAATGCAGTCATGCAGTTCGCCGAGTACACAGAACCTGGAACCTTTAGATCTGTCGTTTAGATCGGATTAAACACTCGGACAAATCCAGTCAGGTCGTGTGAAGAGGTATTTCTGTAAAAACGAAGACTGTGGAGTTTATTTATTTATTTACAATCAAAATGTTCGTGATTTGCTTGTTAGCGTGCCACTCCATCAGATTTATAAAAAAAAAAAAAAAAATAGGAAGTGAGACACAGCTTCCTGTCACATGGTCTCCTTGCCTCGTGTTTGTGTTTCCATCCAACCGCGTTTAACGCCAGTGATGACCTGAGCTAGCGTGTAACACACTCCGGAATGATCCGTGTCTTCTTCAGTGATGTGATCTGGTAAAAGCTCTGTGATTGGCTGTATGCAATGTCAATCAAATGTCCTGTTCTTGTGAAAGTGGGAGGGACTTGAGCACATTTAGTGATGATATCTCAACGCAACTACAGGCGAAACAAGCGATCGTTATCTCCTGTTTACCTGAACGCAGGGTTCGGGGCGTACAGGGACACGTCACTGTGGAGGGCACGCTCCGCCCTGGAGGACTGAAATAATTTTTACCTGCATGTGTGGATGGAAACACAACCAGAGACGAGCCTTCATTCCATCATGTTCTTCTGTAATATATTTAAATGCTTAAAATAAATCTGAATATAGCACTTCCTTACCTGCAACATAACTGTTGCTATATATATATATATATATATACACACACACACACACACACACACACGCGCCTTACGTTGTTTGATGTACCTTCACACTCTCAGTTTAGGATGTTCGGTGTGTGTTAAACAATACGTCATGATACTGAACACACAGTCTGTTGTTCTCGTCCATGTTGCTGGATTTCTGATGTAATATTGTGATAAAAATATTGGGGAACGATCGAGATTGACGGTAAAATATCAGCACATGCCTGGTGGTGGAAACCTCGGGAATCTCCATGTGAATACGTCGTGCTGTTCTTTCTCACGCGCCAACATCCTCTCATGTGTTCTTCCCTGAATTCGTGCACGTGTGGGCGTGGAGTTTGGAGAACGGTGAGTGAGGGTCCTTGTGTGTGAGCCGGTGCGTTTTGAGCAGGTGAGCTCGGTTGAACTTCCTGCCGCAGGTTTTACACGCGTGGTTCTTCCTCCCGCTTCTGCAGGACCTCGGTTTGGCTTCTTCTTCTTCTTCTTTCTGGTCCTGCTCCTCCTTCTGGTCCTCGGGGTCTTCGCCGCCGTTGTGATCATCCGCTCTGGCGGTGTCGTGATGAGGCGTCCGAGTGCCGTGCAGCAAGGTGATGGCGTTCATCAGACTCTCTTCCGACTCCATCGACTCGTCGTCACCGTCTAACAGCTGAGACGGGAGTGTGAGGAGTCGGTGGAGCATCGAGGGGGATTTTAACTGGACATCATCTCCTAGGGGAAAAAAAACAGTGCCGCAGTAATGGGTCAAATGACACAGAACAGCATCTAACTTCCTTTCTAACGACGCTCATCAATACAAACAGCTGCATTAAAGAAACTTTTTTTTATTTTGTTTTCATACTTCACAAAGCAAAGCTCAGGTTTATTTAAAACATGCAGCGTTAACAGACCGAATCAGCAATGGCCTGCTAATGAACTGTTATTAACCATTAATATCTGTTTATTAGTCACACACAAATCAGAAATAGCAGTAATTACAAATGTGCCAAATAGTGCTTGGGCTACAAGTGTGTGTGTGTGTGTGTGTGTGTGTGTGTGTATTTATTTGTGGTGTCTCACCCTTCATGCTTGTCTCTGAGGTCTGATGAGGGTCAAACGTCACAGTCAGGGCGTCAGCATCCTGCAGCCACTGCGGCCGATCCGATTGGCTCTCGTCGTTCCTGCGTGATTCTGAGTCGTCCCTAATCGGTTCTTCAGAAGGGAGAGACGGCTGCTCCAATTTAATGTCTCCGGGTTGTTTAATGGGCCAAATGTCAGCACACCACTTCTGACCAAACACCTGATCCAGCACCGGAACCCAATCCTGAGACACGCTGATCACTGCCGCGGGGGCGGAGTCTAACACACACACACACACGTACCACAAGCAGAAAAGTTTCACTGAAATTTCATTCAAATTAAAATCTTCAAAATGTTATAATACCCCTAAACACACTCCACTACCCTCCGACACGCGGTACCACCCTCCTACACAGACTGTGACCCCCTAAACACACTGCACTACCCTCTGACACGCGGTACCACCCTCCTACACACACCGTGATCCCCTAAACACCCTCCTACACATACCGTGACCGCCTAAACACACTCCACTACCCTCTGACACACGATATCACCCTCCTACACACCGTGACCCCCTAAAACACACTCCACTACCCTCTGACACACAGTAACACCCTCCTAAACACACCGTGACCCCCTAAACACACTCCACTACCCTCTGACACACGGTACTACCCTCCTACAAACACTGTGACCTCCTAAACACACTCCACTACCCTCTGACACGCGGTACCAACCTCCTACACACACCGTGACCCTCTAAAAACACTCCACTACCCTCTGACACGCGGTACCAACCTCCTACACACACCGTGACCCCCTCAACAACCTCCTACACACACCGTGAGCCCCTAAACACAGTCCACTACCCTCTGACACACGGTACCACCCTCCTACACACACCGTGACCCCCTAAACACACTCCACTACCCTCTGACACGCGGTTCCACCCTCCTACACACACCATGACCCCTAAACACACTCCACTACCCTCTCACACGCGGTACCACCCTCCTACACACACCGTGACCCTCTAAAAACACTCCACTACCCTCTGACACGCGGTACCAACCTCCGACACACACCGTGACCCCCTCAACAACCTCCTACACACACCGTGACCCCTAAACACAGTCCACTACCCTCTCACATGCGGTACCACCCTCCTACACACACCGTGACCCCCTCAACAACCTCCTACATACACCGTGACCCCCTAAAACACACTCAACTACCCTCTGACACACAGCACCACCTTCCTACACACACCGTGACCCCTAAAAACACTCCACTACCCTCTGACATGCGGTTCCACCCTCCTACACACACCGTGACCGCCTAAACACACTCCACTACCCTCTGACACGTGGTTCCACCCTCCACACACCGTGACCCCCTAAACACCCTCCTACACACACCGTGACCCCCTAAACACACTCCACTACCCTCCGACACGCGGTACCAACGTCCTACACACACCGTGACCCCTAAACACACTCCACTACCCTCCGACACGCGGTACCAACCACCTACACACACCGTGACCCCTAAACACACTCCACTACCCTCCGACACGCGGTACCAACGCCCTACACACGCGGACCCTAAACACACTCCACTACCCTCCGACACGCGGTACCAACCACCTACACACACCGTGACCCCTAAACACACTCCACTACCCTCCGACACGCGGTACCAACGTCCTACACACACCGTGACCCCTAAACACACTCCACTACCCTCCGACACGCGGTACCAACCACCTACACACACCGTGACCCCCTAAACACCCTCCTACACACACCGTGACCCCCTAAAACACACTCCACTACCCTCTGACACACAGCACCACCTTCCTTCTTACACACACCGTGACGCCCTAAAAACACTCCACTACCCTCTGACACGCGGTTCCACCCTCTTACACACACCGTGACCGCCTAAACACACTCCACTACCCTCTGACACGCGGTTCCACCCTCCTACACACACCATGACCCCCTAAACACCCTCCTACACACACCGTGACCCCCTAAACAACACCCACTACCCTCTGACACGCGGTACCACCCTCCTACACACACTGTGACTCCCTAAACACACTGCACTACCCTCTGACACGCGGTATCACCCTCCTACACACACCGTGACCCCCTAAAGACATTCCACTACCCTCTGACACGCGGTACTACCCTCCTACATACACCGTGACCCCCTAAACACACTCCACTACCCTCTGACACGCGGTACTACCCTCCTACACACATCGTGACCCTCTAAAAACACTCCACTACCCTCTGACACGCGGTACCACCCTCCTACACACACCGTGACCCCCTCAACAACCTCCTACACACACCGTGACCCCCTAAAACACACTCAACTACCCTCTGACACGCGATACCACCCTCCTACACACACCGTGACCCCCTCAACAACCTCCTACACACAGCGTGACCCCCTAAACACAGTCCACTACCCTCTGACACACGGTACCACCCTCCTACACACACCGTGACCCCCTAAACACACTCCACTTCCCTCTGACACTTGGTTCCACCCTCCTACACACACCGTGACCCCCTAAACACACTCCACTACCCTCTCACACGCGGTACCACCCTCCTACACACACCGTGACCCCTAAACACACTCCACTACCCTCCGACACGCGGTACCAATCTCCTACACACACCGTGACCCCTAAACACACTCCACTACCCTCCGACGCGGTACCAACCACCTACACACACCGTGACCCCCTAAACACCCTCCTACACACACCGTGACCCCCTAAAACACACTCAACTACCCTCTGACACGCAGCACCACCTTCCTACACACACCGTGACCCCCTAAAAACACTCCACTACCCTCTGAGACGCGGTTCCACCCTCCTACACACACCGTGACCGCCTAAACACACTCCACTACCCTCTGACACACGGTTCCACCCTCCTACACACACCGTGACCCCTAAACACCCTCCTACACAACCGTGACCCCCAAAACACACACCACTACCCTCTGACACACAGTAACACCCTCCTACACACCATGACCACCTAAACACACTCCACTACCCTCTGACACACGGTACTACCCTCCTACACACACCGTGACCCCCTAAACACACTCCACTACCCTCTGACACGTGGTTTACCACCTCTACACACACCATGACCCCCTAAACACACTCCAATACTACCTCTCACACGCGGTACTACCCTCCTACACACACCGTGACCCTCTAAAAACACTCCACTAACCTCGGAACGTGGTACCACCCTCCTACACACACCGCAGCCCCCTCACCAACCTCCTACACACACTGTGACCCCCAAACACAGTCCACTACCCTCTACACACGGTTCCACCCTCCTACACACACCGTGACCCCTAAACACCCTCCTACACACACAACGTGACCCCCTAAAACACACTCCACTACCCTCTGACACACAGTAACACCCTCCTACACACCATGACCACCTAAACACACTCCACTACCCTCTGACACGTGGTACTACCCTCCTACACACACCGGACCCCCTAAACACACCCACTACCCTCTGACACGTGGTTTCACCCTCCTACACACACCATGACCCCCTAAACACACTCCACTACCCCTCACACCGCGGTTACACCCTCCTACACACACCGTGACCCTCTAAAAACACTCCACTACTCTCGGACACGTGGTACCACCCTCCTACACACACCGTGACCCCCTCACCAACCTCCCTACACACACTGTGACCCCCTAAACACAGTCCACTACCCTCTGACACACGGTACCACCCTCCTACACACACCGTGACCCCCTAAACACACTCCACTACCCTCTGACACGTGGTTCCACCCTCCTACACACACCGTGACCCCTAAACACACTCCACTACCCTCCGACACGCGGTACCAACCTCCTACACACACCGTGACCCCTAAACACACTCCACTACCCTCCGACACGCGGTACCAACCACCTACACACACCGTGACCCCCTAAACACCTTCCTACACACACCGTGACCCCTAAAAACACTCCACTACCCTCTGACCGCGGTACTACCCTCCTACACACACCATGACCCCCTAAACACACTCCACTACCCTCTGACACGTGGTTTCACCCTCCTACACACACCATGACCCCCTAAACACACTCCACTACCCTCTCACACGCGGTACTACCCTCCTACACACACCGTGACCCTCTAAAAACACTCCACTACCCTCGGACACGTGGTACCACCCTCCTACACACACCGTGACCCCCTCACCAACCTCCTACACACACTGTGACCCCCTAAAAACCATCCACTACCCTCTGAGACGCGGTTCCACCCTCCTACACACACCGTGACCGCCTAAACACACTCCACTACCCTCGACACGGTTCCACCCTCCTACACACACCGTGACCCCTAAACACCCTCCTACACACACCGTGACCCCCTAAAACACACTCCACTACCCTCTGACACACAGTAACACCCTCCTACACACCATGACCACCTAAACACACTCCACTACCCTCTGACACATGGTACTACCCTCCTACACACACCGTGACCCCCTAAACACACTCCACTACCCTCTGACACGTGGTTTCACCCTCCTACACACACCATGACCCCCTAAACACACTCCACTAACCTCGGACACGTGGTACCACCCTCCTACACACACGGCGACCCCTCACCAACCTCCTAACACACACTGTGACCCCCTAAACACAGTCCACTACCCTCTGACACACGGTTCCACCCTCCTACACACACCGTGACCCCTAAACACCCTCCTACACACACCGTGACCCCCTAAAACACACTCCACTACCCTCCGACACACAGTAACACCCTCCTACACACCATGACCCCCTAAACACACTCCACTACCCTCTCAACGCGGTACTACCCTCCTACACACACCGTACCCCCAAACACACTCCACTACCCTCTGACACGTGGTTTCACCCTCCTACACACACCATGACCCCCTAAACACACTCCACTAACCTCGGACACATGGTACCACCCTCCTACACACACCGTGACCCCTCACCAACCTCCTACACACACTGTGACCCCTAAACACAGTCCACTACCCTCTGACACGGTTCCACCCTCCTACACACACCGTGACCCCTAAACACCCTCCTACACACCCGGCACCCCCACCCCAAACACACTCCACTACCCTCTGACACACAGTAACACCCTCCTACACACCATGACCACCTAAACACACTCCACTACCCTCTGACACGTGGTACTACCCTCCTACACACACCGTGACCCCCTAAACACACTCCACTACCCTCTGACACGTGGTTTCACCCTCCACACACCATGACCCCTAAACACACTCCACTACCCTCTCACACGCGGTACTACCCTCCTACACACACCGTGACCCTCTAAAAACACTCCACTACCCTCTGACACGCGGTACCACCCTCCCTACACACACCGTGACCCCCTCACCAACCTCCTACACACACTGTGACCCCCTAAACACAGTCCACTACCCTCTGACACACGTACCACCCTCCACACACCGTGACCCCCTAAACACACTCCACTACCCTCTGACACGTGGTTCCACCCTCCTACACACACCGTGACCCCTAAACAACTCCACTACCCTCCGACACGCGGTACCAACCTCCTACACACACCGTGACCCCTACACACACTCCACTACCCTCCGACACGCGGTACCAACCACCTACACACACCGTGACCCCCTAAACACCTTCCTACACACACCGTGACCCCCTAAAAACACTCCACTACCCTCTGACACGCGGTACCACCCTCCTACACACACCATGACCCCCTAACACACTCCACTACCCTCTGGCACGTGGTTTCACCCTCCTACACACACCATGACCCCCTAAACACACTCCACTACCCCTCTCACGCCGACCTACCCTCCTACACACACCGTGACCCTCTAAAAACACTCCACTACCCTCGGACCCGTGGTACCACCCTCCTACACACACAGTGACCCCCTCACCAACCTCCTACACACTGTGACCCCCTAAAACCATCCACTACCCTCTGAGACGCGGTTCCACCCTCCTACACACACCGTGACCGCCTAAACACACTCCACTACCCTCTGACACACGGTTCCACCCTCCTACACACACCGTGACCCCTAAACACCCTCCTACACACACCGTGACCCCCTAAAACACACTCCACTACCCTCTGACACACAGTAACACCCTCCTACACCATGACCACCTAAACACACTCCACTACCCTCTGACACATGGTACTACCCTCCTACACACACCGCGACCCCTAAACACACTCCACTACCCTCTGACACGTGGTTTCACCCTCCTACACACACCATGACCCCCTAAACACACTCCACTAACCTCGGACACGTGGTACCACCCTCCTACACACACCGTGACCCCCTCACCAACCTCCTACACACACTGTGACCCCCTAAACACAGTCCACTACCCTCTGACACACGGTTCCACCCTCCTACACACACCGTGACCCCTAAACACCCTCCTACACACACCGTGACCCCCTAAAACACACTCCACTACCCTCTGACACACAGTAACACCCTCCTACACACCATGACCACCTAAACACACTCCACTACCCTCTGACACGTGGTACTACCCTCCTACACACACCGTGACCCCCTAAACACACTCCACTACCCTCTGACACGTGGTTTCACCCTCCTACACACACCATGACCCCCTAAACACACTCCACTACCCTCTCACACGCGGTACTACCCTCCTACACACACCGTGACCCTCTAAAAACACTCCACTACCCTCGGACACGTGGTACCACCCTCCTACACACACCGTGACCCCCTCACCAACCTCCTACACACACTGTGACCCCCTAAACACAGTCCACTACCCTCTGACACACGGTACCACCCTCCTACACACACCGTGACCCCCTAAACACACTCCACTACCCTCTGACACGTGGTACCACCCTCCTACACACCCCCCGCGACCCCTAAACACACTCCACTACCCTCCCCGCAGCGGTACCAACCTCCTACACACACCGTGACCCCTACACACACTCCACTACCCTCCGACACGCGGTACCAACCACCTACACACACCGTGACCCCCTAACACCTTCCTACACACACCGTGACCCCCTAAAAACACTCCACTACCCTCTGACACGCGGTACTACCCTCCTACACACACCATGACCCCCTAAACACACTCCACTACCCTCTGACACGTGGTACCACCCTCCTACACACACCGTGACCCTCTAAAAACACTCCACTACCCTCTGACACGTGGTACCACCCTCCTACACACACCGTGACCCCCTCAACAACCTCCTACACACACTGTGACCCCCTAAACACAGTCCACTACCCTCTGACACACGGTACCACCCTCCTACACACACCGTGACCCCCTAAACACACTCCACTACCCTCTGACACACAGTAACACCCTCCTACACACCACCTAAAATGTAAATGTGCACTTTTTTATCCAAAGCGCTTTACACTGTGTCTCATTCACCCATTCACACACACACTCACACACCAATGGTAGCAGAGCTGCCATGCAAGGCGCTAACTTGCCATCGGGAGCAACTTGGGGTTCAGTGTCTTGCCCAAGGACACTTCGGCATGTGGAGTCACCTGGGCCGGGAATCGAACCGCCAATCCTACGATTAGTGGACAACCCGCTCAACTGCACCACAGCCGCCCCAAACACACTCCAATACCCTCTGACACACAGTAACACCCTCTTACACACCATGACCACCTAAACACACTCCACTATTGTCTGACACACAGTAACACCCTCCTACACACACCTCAACCTTTACAAAACTGATTTTGAAAAAATAATGTGGGCTTTATTAGAGTAGATTTGAGGGCAAGGCTGGCCAGTGATGGTGGGACGGAGTCCAGCCGACTCGAGAAGGGTGCTACTCTCATTTCAACACACAGTCTCAGAACAGGTCTAGTTCATCTGGAACAATCCAGAGCCAAGGCCAGGGAGCAGACAAGCAGGCCAAACCGACCGTCTGCTAGCTGCACTTAGTCCTCACCTAGGTTCCACAATATAGATACTGTGTCTGTTCCCCAAGATAAACAATAATGTAGAAACACTCAGAAAGTTTGTTTTAGCAACACAATTAATATAAAATGAGATCATACTGAATGCACAGCCAGCTTTGATCTGACACTAGCACTGTTAAATATTAGATCTCTTACATCTAAAGCACTTATTGTTCATGAACCCATTACTGATCAGGAGTTTAATATCATGTGTTGAACAGAAATATGGATTAAACCTGATGAGTACACAGCACTGAATGAAGCCAGTCCTCCTGGATACAGTTATATACATCAGCCTCGACTGACTGACAGAGGGGGAGGAGTCTCACTCATTTATAATGATAATCTATTCATCGCACAAACCTAGACAAAAACCTATTGAAATGCTCTTTAGAAGTTCTTTATACTAGTATAACACACACAGCCACAAACAACAAGTCTACCGAGTTGATTCCGCTGATTATTATTTACAGACCCCAAGGCCATATTCTGAATTCCTTGGTGAATCTGCAGACTTAATCTGGAACCTGGTTGTTTCTTTAGACAAATACCCACTCATAAGGATGGACACACTCTTGACCTGATACTAACATACAGATTAAATATAAGGAATATAGTCACACTTCTGCAGTCTGAATCGATCTCAGATAATTCTCTCACCTCTTTTAAAATTCGTATTGATCAGAACATTTGCACCTCGCCCCCGCGTAAAACGTTCACGAATGTCAGCTACCGCACAGAGTTTTATTAATAACCTCCCAGAGACATCAATTAGATTTGGATCACCGTATGATCCCATAGAACTCGATCAGATGAATGAATGTTCAGCGTCAACGTTCCGCTACACGCTAGATAGAGTGGCTCCACTTAAAAGAAAAATAATTAGAGAGGAAAAAGCTAGCACCCTGGTATAACGATCACACACACACACACACACACACACCAAACAGACCACTGGACAGATAGAACGGAAATGGCGTCAAAAAGATTGGTGGTATTTCAAACAACATGGAAGGAGAGCCTACTGAACTACAGACGATCTCTTAGCGATGCTAGAAAAGTCTCTCTCTCCACCTTAATAGGAGAGAACATTAATGCTAGATTCTTATTTAATACGGTAGCAAAATTAACTCGGAATAAAACCACTACAGAAACATGCACACAATCATTACACAACAGCGACGATTTCATGAATGTTTTCGTTAGCAAAATAGAAAATATTAGATAAAAAGATTCAGATGATTAAATTAAAAGCAGACAGTTTTATAACTAATCCTATAGATTATAATAGAACAATATCAGATCAACAATTAGAATGTTTTACTCCCCTTAGAGAGACCAAACTACCATTAATCTCTTCAGAAAAATCATCAACTTGTATACTACATCCCTTACCTACATGTTTCTTTAAACAGATTATTCCAGAAGTAATCACACCCCTATTAAATATCATCCACTCTTCCGTTAGCACTGGCTGTGTACCTAAATAACTGAAAGTAGCAGTTATTAAACCCCTGATTAAAAAACCTGACCTTGACCCGTCTCAACTGTCCAGCTATAGACCTATATTGAATCTCCCCTTCATCTCCAAGTTATTAGAAAAGGTTGTTCACAGCAGCTGTGCTTGTACTTCCAGTATCTTACAAAAGTAAGTACACCCCTCACATTTTTGTAAATATTTGATGATATCTTTTCATGTGACAGCACTGAAGAAATGACACTTTGCTACAATGTAAAGTAGTGAGTGTACAGCTTGTGTAACAGTGTCAATTTGCTGTCCCCTCAAAATAACTCAACACACAGACATTAATGTCTAAACCACTGGCAACAAAAGTGAGTACACCCCTAAGTGAAAATGTACAAACTGGGCCCAATCAGCCATTTTCCCTCCCCGGTGTCATGTGACGTGTTAGTGTTACAAGGTCTCAGGTGTGAGTGTCATCGCTCTCACACTCCCTCATACTGGTCACTGGAAGTTCAGCATGGCACCTCATGTCAAAGAACTCTGGGGATCTGAAAAAAAGAATTGTTGCTCTATATAAAGATGGCCTCGGCTATAAGAAGATTGCCAAGACCCTGACACTGAGCTGCAGCACGGTGGCCAAGACCATACAGCGGTTTAACAGGACAGGTTCCACTCAGAACAGGCCTCGCCATGGTCCACCAAAGAAGTTGAGTGCACGTGCTCAGCGTCATATCCAGAGGTTGTCTTTGGGAAATAGACGTATTACTGCAGAGGTTAAAGGGGTGGGGGGTCAGCCTGTCAGTGCTCAGACCATATGCATGACATGGCTGTCATCCCAGAAGGAAGCCTCTTCTAAAGATGATGCACAAGAAAGCCCACAAACAGTTTGCTGAAGACAAGCAGACTAAGGACATGGATTACTGGAACCATGTCCTGTGGTCTGAGGAGACCAAGATAAACTTATTTGGTTCAGATGGTGTCAAGTGTGTGTGGAGGCAACCAGGTGAGGAGTACAAAGACAAGTGTGTCTTGCCTACAGTCGAGCATGGTGGTAGGAGTGTCATGGTCTGGAGCTGCATGAGTGCTGCCGGCACTGGGGAGCTACAGTTCATTGAGGGATCCATGAATGCCAACATGTACTGCGACATACCCTTCGGAGACTGGGCCGCAGGGCAGTATTCCAGCATGATAACAACCCCAAACACACCTCCAAGATGAGCACCGCCTTGCTAAAGAAGCGGAGGGTGAAGATGATCGACATTAATGGCTGGGTGTTGAGTTATTTTGAGGGGACAGTAAATGTACACTGTTACACAAGCTGTACACTCACTACTTTACATTGTAGCAAAGTGTCATTTCTTCAGTGTCGTCACATGAAAAGATATCATCAAATATTTACAAAAATGTGAGGGGTGTACTCACTTTTGTGAGATAATGTACATAGGACAAACATTCATGAAATGTATCAGTCAGGATTTAGACCTCATCATAGCACAGAGACAGCACTGGTTAAAATAGTAAACGACCTTCTACTGACCTCTGATCAGGATTGTGTCTCGCTGCTTGTGTTACTCGACCTTAGTGCAGCTTTTGATACTATAGATCACACTATTCTCCTTGATAGATTAGAAAATGTTGTTGGCATTAACCCTCTTACCCATTAGTTCCCATAGTATTATGTCCCACAACCCCATGTTCCCCAGAGAAACAGCGTGCCAACCCTGAGTTCCCAGGCCAAAATTGGCCCCAAAATCAACATTTTAATTTGAACAGTTTTAAGCCTTGAAACATTTATAATAATGTATGTGTCTAATATTACTTTGAAAATTAAGCAGTTCAGTGTTTTTAGTAAACTTAGAGCACGATTCTTAACTAGAGAAATGACGAAAAATCCTCCCTAAAATCCTTCTACTCATGTAGAAGTGCCATACGAGCATCAGCGTGGTCAATGCCTTTCAATAAATTCAAGTGAATAATAAATAAATAAATAAATGCATTTTAGCGCCAAAAGTCAAGTTTCTGGTGATAATCAGAACAGCAGGTCGTGTTTTCACGAGTGCACAGAAATAGTCACGTTATGACTCCAAACCCCTGCAGTGTCAGTCGCACTGGTGGATGCTGAAGATGAAGACGGATCAGGGTCTGAATCAGGAGAGTTTGGGTCACTATCAGTTTCGGTTTCAACATCACGTGAACTTTCACTGCGGTCACTATCTAGACTCCTCGCTCTCGCCTGTGTAACTGTGTATGTTTTCTTTTTTTCACTGTTTTAGATGTACCTGTGTTCACTGGAGGTGGAACTTTATCTGGAATACGATTAGCTTTTCGCTTTGGCATTTTTAGTTCACTTCTACTATTACACCAATATTCACGCTTGGATCATCTTCATCGTAATGACGGCGTAATAACGTAATCACGCCGTGACGTCATCAACCTTCCAGGTCAAACAATAATAATTAAATAAGTAAGGAATCATAGCAGAGTAATGTCGGTACACCGGCCTCACTGGGATAACGTTTACACTGTAAATCCGCTATATCAACCATACGGGGTAAGCGGGTTAAGGGAACAGTCCTCTCCTGGCTCCGGTCTTATTTGTCCGATCGTTTTCAGGTCGTAGATGTAAATGGAGACTTCTCTATGCATACTGAAGTAAAGTTTGGTGTTCCACAAGGTTCTGTTTTAGGCCCACTTCTCTTTATATAATATATATATACACTACCTCTGGGTCAGATTACCTTCACCCAAGTGTGCTGATGGTGGAGTGTCTGGCTGCATTACCTCCCTCGTGTCTGTGTTCCCTTCTGGCTCTACCTTTTAGTTATGTTGTTATAGATAGTCTTGATTGTATACTTTTTTCACTTTAAGCTAACTTTAAATACATTTTAAATCATGTCCTATAGAATAAATTTTGGCCGTCACGCTCACAACAGCAGCAGCAGCAACGAACTACAAGTGACTCAACTGACTTGTCGCCTGCTAGCATGAACGCAGACACCCTGAATAACGTCTCAGACAGACGAAAAAAGTGGGACAGACAGAAGAGCAGAAAGACATAGAAACAGGAAGTGGGAGAGGAACAGGTACCGTCAGTATTCTGTGTCTGTCCCATTCCCGGTTCTTCCTCATCCGGTCTCTTCTCAACCTTCACCACATCAGTGCCATTTGGAGATCTCACCATCTCCCCCTGAGACTCGTTTATCTTCATGTCACCCGCTCTGTTCTCCTCCTTCACGGCACGTAGCTTCTCCATCAACTCCTCGCTCTCCCGCTCCGCCTTCTTGAGCTCCAAAAGAACATCGTCAAAGCTGTCTTCTACAATCTTACTAAGCTCACACACAGCAAACTCCAGCACACGCTCCATCACCAACTTTAGCTGACCTGCAGGAAAACACACACACACACACACACAAAAACCACCGCAGATGTAAGATACCAGACAGTGGAAATAAAAAAATATATGCTGTAAACAGGAAACAGACACAAACACAGCATCAAGTTCCACGTTCTGACGCTGAGGGATGTAGAGAAGTGAAACATAGCGTACGTTAACATACAGGTCTCCAGAGGAACGGTTAAAATCTTCAGAAGTGTGGTGTACACGTACGGCATGTGTAAATACATTTCTGTGAAAAAGTATATGCCCCCATCCTGATGTCTTCTGTGTTTGTGTACATCTCTCACTAAATTGTTTCAGAAATTAAAACAAAATCCAAGATAAAAACAAAGGCAACCTGAGTAAACACACAATACAGTTTTAAACCGTAATATTATTTATAAAAGAAGTTATCCAACACCAACTGGGCCTGTGTGAAAATGTATTTGCCTCCTAAGTCTACGGAACTGCATTGATAATGGGGCTCAGCTGGACGAGACACAACCAGACCTGATTACTGCAGACCCTGTTCAATCACATCTACACTTAAATAGAACTTTTTCAACAGCATGAAGTTGGTTAAAAGATCTTACTCAGTAACACACTATACCAAAGCTGAAAGAAATTCCAGAAAAGATTGAAAGACATCAGTCTGGGAAGGGGTACAAAGCTATTTCAAAGGCTCTGGGACTCCAAAGAAACACAGCGAGAGCCGTTATCTCCAAACGGAAAAAGCACGGTGGGTTAGTGGTTAGCACCTTCGCCTCCAGGGTCCGATTCCTGCTGGGCCCGTGTGCGCAGTGTTTGCATGTTCTCCCCATGCTGCGGGGGTCTCCTCCGGGTAGTCCGGTTTCCTCCCCCAGTCCAAACACATGCATGGTAGGCTGATCGGCGTGTCTAAAGTGTCCGTAGTGTATGAATGGGTGTGTGAGTGTGTATGTGATTGTGCCCTGTGATGGACTGGCACCCTGTCCAGGGTGTACCCCGCCTTGTGCCCGATGCTCCCTGGGATAGGCTCCAGGTTCCCCGTGACCCTGAAAAGGAGTCAGCGGTAGAAGATGGATGGATGGAAAATGGCTCCATGGAACTTAGGCGAGGTGAAAACCACTGCTAACCCAGAAGATCATTACGATCTTGTCTGAATTTCACCATAACACACCTTGATGATCCTCAAACCTTTTGGGAGAATGTTCTGTGGACTGATGAGTTGAAAGTGGAACTCTTTGGAAGACAGGGGTCCCGTTATATCTGGCGTAACCCTAACACAGAATTCCACAAAAAGATCATCATACCTACAGTCAAGCATGGTGGAGGCAGTGTGATGGTGTGGGGATGCTTTGCTGCTTCAGGGTCTGGGCAACTTGCAGTAATTGAGGGAAACATGAATTCTGCTCTCTACCCGAAAATCCTAAAGGAGAATATCCTTCATTGGGTAAATTGAAACTCAAGTGCGACTGGATTATGCAGCAAGACAACGATCCAAAGCACAGGAGTAAGTCCTAGAAGTAAGACTGATCTCCAGTTATCAGAAGAGTTTGGTTGCTGCTACAGGTGGCACAACCAAATTTTATGTTTAATTTCGGCAGTTAGTTTTTCACATGGGTGATGTTGGATAACTTTTTTTGCTTCAATAAAATAATAAAACTGTATTGTGCGTTTACTCTGGTTCCCTTTGTTTTATGTTGTATTTCGTTTGAAGATCTAAAACTATTTAGTATGAGATATACACAAACACACAAGAACTCAGGATGGGAGCAAATACCTTTTCACAGCACTGTACATCCGAATACAATAAATACTACTACAGCAAAAAAAAAGAAGAAAAAAAAGAAAAAAGAATATATGAGCCTTTCAGGAGGCGTGGCCTCTTTCGCTCACCCCTAACCAGCCAATCCCCGTCAAATAAACAACTGGGCAGGACCAATTTCATCATCCCCGAACAGCGACGTAGCCTTATAGTACACTGGAATTATGAGTGAACACAATATTGCGTGGCATCATGATACTTCAGCTCGTGTAATATCGTAAGATCATGTGACATGATGTTCTCCCAGATAGCGTGAGGTTCTCCTGGACAATAACATGCTGTAGGCCATGAGGTTAACACTCCGTTCTCCTAAACAGTGATATTCCGTTACACCAGACTTCTGACACAGCGTTATCCTGCACAGTAGTACAACACACCCAGTATCACAACGTGATTATAACCCTGATAATAACACAACTTTATCGGGGACGTTGACACTGTGATCTGTTAGAGCTCAGAAAGTGTGTAAAGAATATAGAGAACCGTACCCGTCTAAACACACGTCCATCAGACACACTCACGTGTTCAGTAAATGAAACACCACAGCTGCGTTAATCATGATTTAAAGCAGAGGTTTTCTGACGACACAAACAGGACTGCGCTCTAATGTACTACTCCAGCGTGTTACAATAAAGCGTTTTTTATAAAAGGCTAATGAAAACCATGTTTCACAGGTTTGAGGGTTTTGGGAAACGTTCTTATTTCTGAACCACCGAGATGCATAACTACATAAATCATAAATCATTCTATAAACTGTACAAACTATTCTTTTTCACCCACACAAACGCGTGAGGGTGAAACGTCCCGAGAGCCGTGATTCGAGTTCGTATTCACTTTAACCAGGGCAGAGACGCGGAGACGCGGCGTGTTCACGGAGTTTTGCCATGCATGTGGTCGCTGATGGTGATGGAGAGCCTTCAGCAGGAGAGCTTTCTCCATCAGTCCGAGTTCTCCGGAACCACCTTCCAGCATTGACCCAATTTGGTTAAATTTTTTTTTAATGGGGAAAAAACAACAACAACAACAAAAAAAAAACACCTTATCTGGAAAATCCCAAAACCAACAACTCACGCAAACTCCGCCCACATCTGCATGAATGAACTCCAGATATTTATTCTCAGTTGCAAACCTGAATAGTGTGTGTGTGTGTGTGTGTGTGTGTGTGCAACACACCTACAGACCATGTTTACTGCTAACCAGCTGCTACTGTAGAGCAAGACACACCCCTGGGGGCGGGGCATATACACACTAGGGATTGGACAAACACAAAATTAGTGTGTATGTTGGTGTGTGTGTGTGTGTATGTTGGTGTGTTACAGTATGTTGGTGTGTGTGTGTGTTACAGTATGTTGGTGTGTTACAGTATGTTGGTGTGTGTGTGTATGTTGGTGTGTTACTGTGTGTGTGTGTGTGTGTGTTACTGTATGTTGGTGTGTGTATGTTAGTGTGTGTGTGTTACAGTATGTTGGTGTGTGTGTGTGTTACAGTATGTTGGTGTGTGTGTGTGTATGTTGGTGTGTGTGTGTGTGTGTTGGTGTGTTACTGTGTGTGTGTGTGTGTTACTGTATGTTGGGTGTGTATGTTAGTGTGTGTGTGTATGTTGGTGTGTTACTGTGTGTGTGTGTGTGTGTTACAGTATGTTGGTGTGTTACTGTGTGTGTGTGTGTGTGTATGTATGTTGGTGTGTTACTGTGTGTGTGTGTGTGTTAGAATGTGTATGTTGGTGTTTGTTAGTGTGTGTGAGTTAGTGTGTTGATGGTTCACACACACTTCGTGCTTCGTGGCATGTAAATGACTGGTGCATATTTAAGTGACCTTCCCCCCTGCTTCCGCTTTAGTTTCAGAAAAAAAACCCACCGTGATTATTGTGTCCCCCCCACACACACACACACACACACGCCGAGGGTCTGAAGATTTCAACACATCTGCACGAACACCTCCGCCAGGTTCTTACCCACGGCTCGTCTTCTCTGCTCGTGCCGGAGCGAGTCGGGGAGAGAGCCGGGGAGACAGCCGGGCCTGGGCACGCCATGCTGGGGCTCGGACTCCGCGCTCTCCCCGCGCGCTCCCTCTTCCCGTCTCGGGGACTGGATGGAGGTTCTGAGCCGCTGGTTCTCCTGCTCCTTTCGGGCCGTTTCCAGCAGCATGGAGCTCAGACTGGCCCCGACCGTGTCTGTGATCTCGGTGACGGCGAGCTGCACCACCTGCTCCAGCGCAGACTCCAGCTGGCCCTGAAAAAACGAGATGTACAGCGCGCCGTTCATCTTTTCTCCTCCGCCGTGTGCACGCGCAGCCCAGCTCTCATTCTTCTTCTGGAAAACAACAATAATAAAACAACAACACGGTGATGCCTTCCTTACTGTGCACCACACACACACACACACACACACACACCCCTCTGTGGGATTGTACCGTAATGACACACAACAACGCACATGAACAAAGTTCTTCTCGGTGTTCCTCAGGAACTGTGCACATGACCTCATACTGGAGTCTCTGTTAAAGCTGCAGTTTGTGACCTCCAGCTCTGAACATGAGCTTTAAGAAAAACTCATTCATTCATTTCCCACATTTACTCTTGGGGATCCATAAAATATCTCTCTCGCTCTCACATCTATCTATCTAAATGGTAAATGGCGCACTTATATAGCACTTTTATCCAAAGCGCTTTACACTGTGTCTCAATCACCCATTCACACACCCCAATGGTAGCAGAGCTGCCATACAAGGCGCTAGCTTGCCATCAGGAGCAACTTGGTGTTCAGTGACACTTCGGCATGTGGAGTGTCCTTGGGCAAGACACTGAACACCCGGGCCGGGAATCGAACCGCCAATCCTACGATTAGTGGACAACCCGCTCTACCACCTGCGCCACAACATATATATATATTCATGTATGATTTTTTTTTTCAGGTGTCCCTGCTGAAAAACCCCCAATAGAAACTTTAGAATAGAATGTGTAATGGTTTTAATGGTCCCTGTGGGTCTCTACTAGTAATTTGTTGACTCATATTGGTGCCATGTTATGTCCAGTGCAGTGGTCACCAACCCTGTTCTGGAGATCTACCGTCCTGAAGTCTCCAACCATAATGGTGGCCACCTCACCATCTAATCACGGTCTTAAGAAGCCCCTGATCTGCTAAAACAGGTGTTAGATTTTGGTTGGAGATGAAACCTGCAGGAAGGTAGATCTCAAGGAAGAGTGTTGGTGACCACTAAAAGCTACCACGCATGCTAAGGGACAGGAAAAAATATCCTTATTACCTCATGATTTTACTCCTTCACGAAGCTACAAACACCTCCAAACCCGACACAACACTGCTCCTATTATACAGAGGGCTTGTTTGCGTTTGCAATCCCGCTTTCTGCACATTCCTGGATTGTGCTCACTGTAACATAAATATGTCGATATTTGTATGTATATCTCATATTTCTTGGCTACTTTTACATATTTAATTTCTCATTTTACTTATGTGTGCTGTCTTGTGTTGTCTCTATGCTGCTATCATTTTCCACCAAGGATTAATAAAGTCAGATGTTCAAATATTTTTGTCATATTTAATTCACTATGCATGACATGTTTAGATTCAGACCTATTCATGGCTGTCTAAACATCTATTTTATGTATTTATTTGAAAATTGTGTTTAATACTTGCAAAATTATATTGATTTGTTACATGAAAACATGCTTTTTGTGGTCGCCATTTTCTTTCTCTTTTTTATTTCAAATTTCAGAGTTACAAAATATAATTCCACAAAAAAAATAGAAGTGTTCATGTATATAATAACAGTGTTGTTGATATCTTTATCCACCCGAACACTGGTAATGACTCATTCTCCAAAAACACACCCGCTTTGAGGTGTGAATGCAGCCGCCATTTTCCCTTCAGCTCCGAGGCGGATAACTAGCGTTAAAGCTCGCACCGGAAGTGGACTGTTCATGTAATAGACTGAGCCTGAATCTTCGTTGTTGGATTAGATTGTGTAATATAACATCGCATTTTGTAATATTGTTTATAAAAACTTTTTTTTTAATAAATCCATTTTGTCATTAATTGTGCAGGCCATTTTATTAACCGCGCTATCTGCAGTGACTGGACCTATCAGGTCCCGCCCTCTCATCCGGGCACTCTGGCGCCGCGCCGCGGTGGCTAGGAGGTTATTAGCTTGGCGGGACACACTCAGAACACACGGGTTAGCTTGTAGCTAACTACCTAATGACAACGGCGGATAAAACTGTAGTCCTACAAGCAGAAAATATCGCAAATGTGTGCAATAGGCGAGTTTAGCATTCCATTAGCCACAATGTACAGTAAAGATTTATTTAAAAGCTAGTACTAGTATCAGGGGAAAGTGCGGCGCCGTTTCTTCGCGTATTTACGACAGAGAGACCGGAAGTTGTGGGAAATGGCGCGTGATGACGCTCTGGTTCCTTTGTTGTTTAGACAGAGTTGGAGCTGGAGTTGTGTTAATTCTGTTTAAAATACACGAATAACCATTTAGAGTCCAGTTCCCACCACAAAGTCACTTTCCTCACAGAGTATTGTGTATAAACAGCACTTTTATCACAGCCAGTACAGTTATAAACTATATTGGAGCAACATTGCGCAAACAGAAGTGTTATTTATTAATGGTGCTGAATATCAGCAGCTGTAGGAACTGACTGAAGTACAGTTAAAAGTGTGTCCATCTGATTCTAAAACTGCAGCTGAAGTGAACGCGCTGGTGCATATGGTCTCTGGGTGAATGTAGTCAACATTCCTGTGTTTCAGAGACACCATTAATACTCTTTACTGATACGCTGTCTGTGGAAGAGACTCCTTCATGCAGATGATACCTGTCTTAATGCTATCTCCAAGTATTACCTGAACTCTCAATCAATCAAAAGAATGGGGGACGGGGACGGGGGACTATTTTACTCCTTGTATGTTTGTTTAAACTTAAAGTACAGTAAACATAAAGTTCTCATTACAAATCTCAGAGATCACAACATGAATATTTTAATCTTTGTACTTTTAAATGTTTGCCAGTCCACCCAGCTGAAAAAAAGAAACCATCACAGAAATTCTAATGGTTTCCACTACAAATACCATTACCAAAGACCAAATCATCAGCTAACCATTAAAACCATTACGATTATTGGTCCTTAATGGTATCCACAAGACTTAACATGCCACCAATGAAGACAACAAATTACAGTAGAGACCAACAGGAACCATTACAGTTTCCAATAAAACCAATATAATTCCCATTATAACCATTTAAACCATTACAAATTCTATGAGGGTTTTTATTGTCGTCTTTTTTTTCTTCAGCAGGGCAGTCAGTCATGTTCTTGTTCTTTTTATTTATTTATTTATTAACTTTATTTAAAACACTGAAACAGACTTATCTAACTTAATGAACTTAAGTAACTTAAATATCTTTTTCAAGTTGATTTTGTTCCTATTATTTCATGGCTGAAGGAACAGATTCAGTGGTCAACTTTAAATCTATCCTTCACTGCCCATATCAATTCTGTTATGGCGAAAGTTCTTCCCGGGTTCTTTTTCTTGTTTCAGCGTGTACCTGTTTAAAAAATAAATAAATAAGCTTAAGTCAATCATTCTGAAACTCATCTGGATTTTAAAAAAATAAATAAATTGATCTCTGCCCAACTTTTTTATTCTATTATTAAAACTTAAGTGTACAGGCTTTAGTATTTCATTTATTCAGTATCCCTTGCTTGGTTAGCATCCATTACTGCATCCCATATTGTCTTATAATGTCCCTTTTTTCTTTTATATTATTATAAATGAAATAAAATAGATTTAGAATTGAATAGAATAATTAAAACCTCGCTGAGAATATGGAATCAATTTAAACACTATGTTGGGCTGCAAGCATACTCTCCCTCAGCTCCAATAGTCGTAAATCCTATTTTTAAGTTAGTTTTTAGGATTAAGTCCTTTAAAGATGTATACATGGAAAATATATTTGCATTATTTCAACAGTCAGCAGTTTTGCCAAAAATACTTCTCCACAGTTCCTTAATTTACCTGCTGATACTCCCTTGAACATGTATCTGGACCTGTACATTGTATGAATGGTCTAATTTCAATATTCATGCAGTACACATGCTATATTTCTTTTCATTTGTGACACAAGGACAGTGCACCACAACAAAAAGCAGAAACCTCAGAGAAAAACAATCAGCTGAGGTATGTGTTTTAAGAATTAAATGCTGACTTTGCCTCCGAAGTGTATATAATTCCTCTGCATTGCAGTTTAGTTTCATCAGTGTGTTGTAGTTGTGCCACAGTGAAATGCAATCATCTGTCCCATCATAGCCCTCAGCCGTACTCGGAGCTGTGGATGTAACTGGAGAAGGCGAGGAAAGATTGAGGAGGTCATTTACAAAGAGGTGTTGTGTTGCCATCCATGTGAAGGAACACCCTTTAGAGATATTTTGGCTCATTATTTCTTCATTCCCACTTCACTTATTGTGGAATGTTTTGCTTTTCAGTGTGGCGCTATGTCCTTGTGTCAGAAATTAAAAGCAACAGTGTGTGTGTGTGTGTGTGTTGTATTTCACACTGTCCATGGTGTTATTGCATTTTTATGTGGCGCAGAATCTTCTCATTACAGTATATATAAGTGTGGAGACATTTCTTTTTCACTCATGTATATTTGTGATGAGCCACATCTGCGTTAATTTAGGTAAGATTTTTATACACAATTCGATGCTAAAGATGGTAAAGCTAGCAATGCTAAGCCACCAGCTGATTAGCAGTTAGATTTATCAATGTGCTATTTTCAACTGTCTCTCTGTGGAATCTACAGTACGTAAAACCTTACTTCAGAAAGTTTCCCTGTTGGAACAGGTTTCCAAGTGGAACCACTTAAAAAAACTTAAAAAATTGAGATGTACATTTTGTGTTTTCTTTTTCTTTTTCCTAAGAAAAAAAATGGGTAATAAAAATGCATACACCATGATAAAACATTTACATTTTTTAGAAATGTAATTTACACAAGTGGTGCTTGAAAGTTTGTGAACCCTTTAGAATTTTTTATATGTCCTCATAAATGTGACCGAAAAGTTTATCAACTTTCACACGAGTCCTAAAAGTAGATAAAGAGAACCCAATTATTCAAACGAGACAAAAAATATTACACTTGGTCATTTATATATTGAGGAAAGTGATCCAATATTACATATCTGTGAGGGGTAAAAGTATGTGCACCTTTGCTGTCAGTATGTGGTGTGACCCCCTTGTGCAGTAATAACTGCAGATAAACGTTTGGGGTAACTGTTGACCATCTGCACATCGGCTTGGAGGAGTTTTATCCCGTTCCTCAGTACAGAACAGCTTAAACTCTGGGATGTTGGTGGGTTTCCTCACATGAACTGCTCGCTTCAGGTTCTTCCACAACATCTCTATTGGATTAAGGTCAGGACTTTGACTTGGCCATTCCAAAACATTCACTTTATTCTTCTTTAACCGCTCTTTGGTAGAACGATGTTTGTGTTTAGGATCGTTGTCTTGCTGCATGACCCACTGTCTCTTCAGATTCAGTTCCCGTCCTGACATTTTACGTTAGAGTTCGTGTGCATCATTCAGAATTCATTGTTCCATCAGTGATGGCGAGTCGTCCTGGTCCAGATGCAGCAAAACAGCCCCAAACCGTGATACTATCACCACCATGGTTCACAGATGGGAGAAGGTTCTTATGCTGGAATGCAGTGTTTTACGTTCTCCAAACATAATGCTTCACATTTAAACCAAAAATTTCTAATTTGGTCTCGTCCATCCACAAAACACTTCCATTAGCCTTCTAGCTTGTCCACATGATCTTTAACAAACTGCAGAAGAGCAGCAATGTTCTTTTTGGAGAGTAGTGGCTTTCTCCTTGCAGCCCTGCCATGCACACCATTGTTGTTCAGTGTTCTCCTGATGGTGGACTCATGAACATTAACATTATCCAATGTGAGAGGGACCTTTAGTTGGTTAGAAGTTACCCTGGGTTCCTTTGTGACCTTGTGGACTATTACACGTCTTGCTCTTGGAGTGACCTTTGTTGGTTTCCACTCCTGGGGAGGGGAACAATGGTGTTGAATTTCCTCCATTTCTACACAATCTGTCTGACCAGAGCCACATCTTTGCAGGGTTCTATCTCATTTGAGGACTCGTTTATGCTCCTGCGGAACTTCTTCACACACAAGTCATGCAAGCTTTAATTCCTGAAAACAAATATGAAAAATTAACCTATATTTGGCAGCCTGAAGCTCAAGGGAACACAAGAGGAGGAGGAAAAGAGAAAAAAGGATAGTAGTAAGTTATGGATTAAGGATAATTAATGACAATAGGTACCGGGAATAAAGCACACAGCACCGGTGGAACCGCTTGTCAAGTACCGGTACTCTGTCTTTTGTTCCTGGGAATCAGGACTTTACCTTAGTGAATCGGTTAGTGAATCCGTTAGAGAATCCGTTAGTGAATCCCTTAGTGAATCCGTTAGTGAATCCGTTAGTGAATCCCTTAGTGAATCTGTTAGTGAATCCGTTAGTGAATATGTTAGTGAATCCCTTAGTGAATCCGTTAGTGAATTCGTTAGTGAATCCGTTAGAGAATCCCTTAGTGAATCCATTAATGAATCCCTTAGTGAATCCCTTAGAGAATATGTTAGTGAATCCGTTAGTGAATCCGTTAGTAAATATGTTAGTGAATCCGTTAGTGAATCTGTTAGAGAATCCCTTAGTGAATCCGTTAGTGAATCCGTTAGTGAATCCCTTAGTGAATATGTTAGAAAATCCGTTAGTGAATATGTTAGAGAATCCGTTAGTGAATATGTTAGTGAATATGTTAGTGAATCCGTTAGTGAGTATGTTAGTGAATCCATTAGTGAATCCGTTAGTGAATCCATTATTGAATCCGTTAGTGAATCCGTTAGTGAATCCGTTATTGAATCCATTAGTGAATCCGTTACTGAATCCCTTAGTGAATCCGTTAGTGAATCCGTTATTGAATCCGTTAGTGAATCCGTTAGTGAATCCGTTAGTGAATCCATTAGTGAATCCCTTAGTGAATATGTTAGTGAATCCGTTAGTGAATCCGTTAGTGAATCCGTTAGTGAATCCGTTAGTGAATCCGTTATTGAATCCGTTAGTGAATCCGTTAGTGAATCCCTTAGTGAATCCGTTAGTGAATCCCTTAGTGAATCCGTTATTGAACCGTTAGTGAATCCTTTAGTGAATCCGTTGTATCGGTATTGCTTCGTATCGGTTAGTGATACCCTTAGTGAATCCGTTAGTGAATCCCTTAGTGAATCCGTTATTGAATCCGTTAGTGAATCCCTTAGTGAATCCGTTATTGAATCCGTTAGTGAATATGTTAGAAAATCCGTGAGTGAACATGTTAGTGAATCCGTTAGTGAATCCGTTAGTGAGTATGTTAGTGAATCTGTTAGTTAATCCGTTACTGAATCCGTTAGTGAATCTGTTAGTGAATCCCTTAGTGAATCCGTTAGTGAATCCCTTAGTGAATCTGTTAGTCAATCTGTTAGTGAATCCGTTAGTGAATATGTTAGAGAATCCGTTAGTGAATCTGTTAGTGAATCCATTAGAGAATCCCTTAATGAATCCCTTAGTGGATATGTTAGAGAATCCGTTAGTGAATCCATTAGTAATAATAATAATAATAATAATAATAATAATAATATTAATAATAATATACTTTATTTTATAAAACGCCTTTAAAGCAGCTTCTCAAAGCACTGTACATAAAAACACAAATCACAGAATTAATAAAAGTTAATTAAAATGAATAAAACAACCATAATAAAAAACAATCAAAAGGATATCAAGAATCAAATGCGAGTCTAATAAAGCGTGTCTTTAAAAGAGCTTTAAAAATGCCAAAGGACTGAGCTTCCCTGAGTTCAGGGGGAAGAGAGTTCCAGAGTGAAGGAGCGTAGACAGAAGCCCTGTCACCCATAGATTTAAGGTGGGTTAGTGGAACCATTAGTAGATGACCCTGTGAGGAGCGCAGTCTGAGATGTGGGGTGTACGGGATTAATAAGTGAGTTAAATATTGTGGAGCCAATCCATGCAATGCCTTGTATGTTAACATCAAGATCTTAAAATCCACCCGGAACCTGACCGGGAGCCAGTGTAAGGACTTCAAAACAGGAGTGATATGGTCATATCTCCTGCTTTCCGTCAGGATCCGGGCGGCAGAGTTCTGAACATACTGCAATTTGTTAATTGCAGTTTTAGAAACTCCAGCTATAACGGCATTGCAGTAATCCAATCGCGTGACAACGAATGAATTGATCAGTTTTTCAGCGACAGATAAGTTTAGCATTGGTCTTAATCTGGCTATATTTCTGAGGTGAAAAAAGGAAGCTTTCACAGTGTTCTGAACAAAAAAATCAAAAGTGAGGTTAGTGTCAAAAATTACACCAAGGTTCCTTATCTTACTTTGGAACCCTAGAACAGAGCCATCAACAGATAGAGACAGTGGAGCCGCTTTGCGAATCTGATGACAGGAACCTATAAGCATGACCTCAGTTTTCCCTCTGTTCAGGCACAGAAAGTTATTATTCATCTATGTTTTTATCTCAGAAATGCAGCCAGAAAGATAACAAACATCAATGCTTTCCCCAGATTTAGAGTGAATGTAGATTTGGGTATCGTCAGCATAAAAGTGATAATGGAGGCCAAGGCAGATGCCCAAGTGGAGATAGATAAATATTGAACAGTAGAGGGCCTAGAATTGAACCCTGAGGAACACCAGTGAGCACCAAGCAAGTGTCAGACCTAAAGCCACACATAGAAATACACTGGGAACGGTCAGTAAAATAGGATTTAAACCAGTTTAAAACTTTCCCGGACACACCAAAAACACTTTCTAAGCGGGTAAGTAAAAGACCATGATCCACAGTATCGAAGGCGGCTTTAAGGTAAAGAAGAATAAGAAGTGAGGTAGCTCCAGAATCAGAGGCCATCAACAGGTCATTTGTAACTTTGACCAATGCCGTTTAAGTGCTGTGAAATTTACGTAAACCTAATTGAAGGGGTTCAAAGAGGTTATTGGTTGTCAGATGAGAACAGAGTTGAGAGGCGACAACACGCTCAAGTATTTTTGCCAAAAACGGAAGATTTGAAATGGGGCAAAAATTGTTAAAATCATCCACAGAAACATTTTCTCTCTTAGGGGCAGGTGTAACAGCAGCAGTCTTCAGTACTGCTGGAATGACCCCAGTCTCCAGTGATTAATTTATAATACTGAGGATAGCAGGGCACCACACAGCGATGCACGATTTAAACAGATTCGTAGGAATTGGATCCAGCAAGCCAGTGGTTGATTTCACGATGGATAGTTCCCTAGTGAGAGCCTCAGAATCAAGCAGTGAAAAATGAGTAAAAGAAACACCAGTGAACCCAGATGGATGAAGGAGTGAAGTGGCACAGTCAGGGTTAACAGAAATTTCTTTACGAACATATCTCACAGAGCTGCTGAGATACAGGCAAAGTGGTAACAGCGTTTACTTGAAGCAATCTATTTATGGTTTGGAACAAGTGTCTGGGATTATTTTGATTATTTACAATAGCAACAGAGAAGTAAGAGGATCTTTCAGTCTCCAGTAGTGCATGATAATCCCCCAGCAGGTCCTTCCACGCTTGATAGTAGACACTCAGTCCGTTAAGCCGCCATTTTCGCTCCATTTTCTGACATACAGCCTTTCTAGAGCGCAGATTGTCATTATACCAGGGAGCAGAGCGGAAGAATCCCGGAAGAAGCCTCGGGGTTCTCGAGCCGTCCCTCAGCGCTGCGTGTCGTCTCAGCCGGCATCGTCCTCGTCCGTGTCGGTGCCTTGCGAAAAAATATGGGGAGAGAGAGAGATTAGTCACCTTAAAGCGAGTATGCGAGGAATACCTGTTCTCGAACCGTTCCGGACGCCAACCGTTTCAGTGAGTCGGTACTCAACCCTTCAGGGGCGGAAGGGCGTACTTTTATTTCCCCATTCCGGTTAGGGAGTGGTGGAATTCTTCCGACCGATCCTCTAATCCCCGGACGGTACGGCATCGGCGGGGGCCATGGCGCGGGGCTGCGTGCTTCGCGCCGGTACGGCAGTCGGAGATGGAGCGATTTTCTTCCCTCTCGCGCCGAGTGTCAGTCCGTCGCGACAGTACCCCCCCCAGCTCCGAGCCTACTGCCGCCGGGTGGTGGGACCACAGCGCATCCCTCCGTGAGAGCCCATCCGCGTTCCCGTGTAGTGCCCTTGCCCGGTGTTGGACCTGAATACAGAAGTCCTGCAAGGCGAGAAACCAACGAGTTACTCTGGCGTTAGTGTCCTTGTCCTTGGCCATCCATTGGAGGGGGGCGTGGTCCCTCACCAGGATGAAGGGTCGGCCCGCCAGGTAGTACCTCAGCTCCTCAATGGCCCACTTTATTGCCAGGCCTCTCTTTCCACCGCGGCGTACCTTCTCTCCGCGGGGGACAGCTTCCGGCTGATGTAGAGCACCGGGTGCTCTTCTCCCTCGAAGGTTTGGGAGAGAACGGCGCCCAGCCCAGTTTCGGACGCGTCAGTGTGCACCGAGAAGGGGAGGGTAAAGTCCGGGTTGCGCAGCACCGGTTCGCTAGTGAGGGCCTCCTTTAGAGTCCGGAAGGCCCACTCGGCATCGGCTGACCACCTCACCCGGTCTGGCTGGCCCTTTTTTGTCAGCTCTGAAAGAGGGGAGGCTATCGCAGAGAAGTTAGGGACAAACCTCCGATAATACCCCGCCAACCCCAAGAAGGCACGTACCTGTTTTTTTGACATGGGCCGAGGGTAGCCTTTCACCGCTTCAACTTTCTCCGCCTGGGGCTTCAGCATCCCGCGCCCAATGTGGTATCCTAGGTACTGTTACTGGGTTAGCCCAAGGTGACATTTCTTGGGGTTGGCAGTCAAGGCAGCTTCCCGGAGTCCCTTTAGGACCTCCCCCAGATGAAACAGGTGGTCCGACCATGTGGAGGAATGGATGACTACGTTGTCCAAGTAGGCCACTGCAAAGCTACGATGGGCCGTAGGACGATGTCCATCAGGCGTTGGAAGGTGGCCGGTGGGGTACTGCCAGTGGCCCGTACCAAAGGGTTCTGCCAGTGGCCCGTGGAGGTGCTAAAGGCCGCCTTGGGTCGGGCGTCGGCCGCTAGGGCCACTTGCCAGTACCCTTTGGTGAGGTCCAGGGTGGAAATGAATCGGGCCCTCCCCAGGTGCTGCACAAAGTCGTCCACTCAGGGGAGAGGGTAGCTATCAAAATCCGAGACTTGGTTCAGTCTGCAAAAGTCGTTGCAGAGCCGAATGCTCCCGTCGGGTTTTGGCACTACAACGATGGGGCTGGACCAGGGGCTGTTGGATTCTTTGATAACTCCGTCTCGTAGCATTCGCTCCACCTCTTCCTCGATGGCCTTACGCCTTATGCCAGGCCTCTGGGACACGGTAGGGCCTCTGTCTCACCACTACCTGGCGGCTGTGGCGCAGTTGGTAGAGCGGGTTGTCCACTAATCGTAGGGTTGGCGGTTCGATTCCCGGCCCGGGTGACTCCAGATGCTGAAGTGTCCTTGGGCAAGACACTGAACCCCAAGCTAGCACCTTGCATGGCAGCTCTGCTACCATTGGTATGGGTGAATGAGACTCAGTGTAAAGCGCTTTGGATAAAAACGCTATATAAGTGCACATTTACCACTACCCCGGAGGTGTTTTTATGTGGTGGCGCACCACTTGGGTCCTTCCCGGGGAGGAGAACACATCCGAGAATTGGTCCACCAACTCGAGGAGCTCCTGTCTCTGGGCGGGGGTGAGGTCCTCCCTGAGGTCGACCACAGCACGCTTGTTCTGATCTGTGCCCAGGGCGGCATACGCTGAAACCACCGGGGCCGGGGCTACCCACTTCTTCAACAAGTTAATGTGGTATAGTTTCCCGTCCGCTCTCTTACCGGGCTGTTGCAGGCGGTAGTTGACGGCGCCCTGATGCTCTAGAACGGTGTAGGGCCCCTGCCAGCGGGCCAGGAACTTGCAGGCGCTACTGGGTACCAGAAGAAGTACCTGGTCCCTTGGGAGGAACTCCCGAGGCTGCGCCGGGAAGTTGTACACCCGCTGCTGTTCCTCCTGGGCGGCGCGCATGTGCTGTTGGACTATCGGCACCACTCGGTCGATCCTGTCTTGCATTTTTTGTACATATTCCACGACCGAGCGGTACGGGGACGGCTGTTCCTCCCAGGCTTTGCGGGCGACGTCCAGCAGTCCTTGAGGGCGCCGGCCGAACAGCAGCTCGAAGGGGTTGAAGCCAGTGGATGCCTGGGGACACTCCCGGACGGCAAAGAGTACGTAAGGGAGGAGAAGGTCCCAGTTCCTCCCTTCTTCGTCTACCACCTGCCGCAGCATCCGTTTGAGCGTCTGGTTGAAGCGCTCGACCAGCCCGTCAGTCTGGGGGTGGTAGACCGACGTCTTCAGGTGCTTCACCTGCAACAGCCGACACAGATCAGACATTAGCTTTGAGACAAAGGGCGTACCCTGGTCGGTTAGTATGTCCTTGGGGATTCCCACCCAGCTGAAAAGGAGTACCAGTTCCCTGGCGATGTTGGGGGAGGTGGCTTTGCACAGTGGTACCACCTACGGGTACCGGGTGGCATAGTCTACGACCACCAGGAAGTACTCGTGCCCCCGGGCCGACTTGGGGAGAGGCCCCACGAGGTCCATGCCGATCCGTTCAAAGGGAACGCCGATGATGGGTAGAAGGATGAGGGGCGCTGGCGGGGGCCTCCGGGGAGCGGTGCGTTGGCACTGGGGACAATGCTGGCAGAACATCTGGACCTTGGCACCTATCCCGGGCCACACGAATCGGTCCCTCAGTTTTTCCAACGTGTTCCGCGGTCCCAGGTGACCACCGAGCGGGTGGGCATGGGCGAGGTGCATGACCAGTGGTGTTTTCGTCCGTGGTACCACCAGGAGGTCTACCTGCTCCCCCCGGCGGCAGGCCCGTTGTTAGAGGAGGCCACCCCAGACAAGGAAGTACGAGGTAGGAAGTCTCAGGTCGGGGTTTTGGTCAACCCCCTCTACAACCCGTACTTGGGCCCAGCAGTGCTTGAGGCGGTCGTCCTCCTTCTGCTCCCGACCAAAGCTCCCCTCTCAGTTCACCTGGTGGACGACAGAGAACATAGGGTTTAATGATATACTGTAGAGGACTCACCTACGGGAGTGGGGTCCCCGTTGTCCTGGGCCAGGTAAGCGGTCTGGCCCCCAGTCCTCTGCTTCTGACGTCGCGGCTTCCCTGTCTCGGTGTCCTGGCCCGGCAGGCATCCTGGCCAGTCCCTCCCCAGGAGTAATGGTATGGGAGGTCAGGGATCACGCCTACGTGGAGAGACCAGATCCCGGTCGCGCCCTTGATCGGCACCTCTGCTGTCGGGACTTCCCGGGTGTCCCCATGAATGCAGGTTACAGCGAGGCTTCCCCCTGGCCGGAGTCCGCTGGGGAGTACGGACGGTCGGGCGAGGGTCACCGTGCTCCCGGTGTCCAGCAGAGCGGTGATAGGCCTCCCTTCAATCCACACCTTCTGGGTGGGTCCCTCCGGCAGCTGTCGCGCATGGAGGGCGTAGCCGTCCAGCCAAGGTTTCTGGGTCGGCCCGGGGGACCCCAGTTCCGCCTCCGTGGGCATGGGCTCGTCGGTGGGAGTGGGCGGCCGACTTCCGGCAGGTTCGCCAAGTGCCGGCTAGGCGGGCCAGTCAGGGGTAGGTCCGAGGGCTGTGGGTCACGCAGATCGAGCTCGAGGGCGGCGGTGGTGCGCTCCAGGGCCATCAGGAGCTCCTGGGGCGTTCGCGGTGCTTGGACCCCCACGGCATGTCGTGCCACACGGGGTAACGCCCTCAGGAACCGATCCATAGCCACCTCTTCCGCCATCTCCAGGGTCGTATTCTGGTCTGGCCAGAGCCACCTTTTGGTGAGCCGGATGAGGGCGTTTAGCTGTCGACGGGACGCGCACCCGGCTGATAGACCCAGCGATAAAACTCGGCCGCCGCTTGGTGAAAACGTCGGCCGCACCACTCCAGGACGCTCTCCTTCATGGTGGTGTAGTTCGGCTCGAGACTGTAATAGGCCTCACGGGCCTCTCCTGTGAGCAGGGGACCTACGGCGCGGGGCCAGTCATCCCATCCCTCGCGGCGAGCGAAGGTTTCGAAAGTTTCAAAGTACGCCACCGGGTCGTCATCAGGAGCAAGGGGGGGAGCAGGCGGCGGAGCTCACGTCCCGGGTCCGGGAGAGGCGTGGAGGCCGCGCAGGACTCGGCTTGTAGCGCCACCAGAGTCTTTGTCGCCGCCTGGAGGCTTTCCGTGAGTTGTTGGGTGATGGTCTGTTGCTGTATACTGGTCTGCAACAGCTACTGCAAAGTCCGATCCATCTTCTTCAAAATTTCATTTATTTATTAATTAATTTATTTTTTTTAGGTGATTGGCGGTTCTGTGCTAATGCCCACATCCACAAGTGTAGCGGGAAAGGGCAGAGCACAGAGACATGGAGGCGGGAGTAGGGCAAAAGCTGAGGCTTTCTTTTCGTACTGGTAGAGTGCAGGTTTGTGTGGGTGTGTGTGTAGGTCTGCTGAGGCGGGCTGACGTCGTGACACTTGCGGGGGCGTGTCGGGGGAATCCCGGAAGAAGCCTCGGTGTTCTCGAGCCATCCCTCAGCGCTGCGTGTCGTCTCAGCCGGCGTCGTCCTCGTTCGTGTCAGTGCCTTGCGAAAAACTATGGGGAGAGAGAGAGATTAGTAACCTTAAAGGAATACCTGTTCTCGAACCGTTCTGGACGCCAACCATTTTGGTGAGTCAGTACTCAACCCTTCAGGGGCGGAAGGGCGTCCTTTTATTTCCCCCTTCCGGTTAGGGAGTGGTGGAATTCTTCCGACCGATCCTCCAATCCCCAGACGGTACGGCATCGGCGGGTCCTCCCCACCATGGCGTCCTTTCCGGTTAGCGCGGAGGCACGGCAGTCGGAGATGGAGCGATTTTCTTCCCTCTCACGCCGAGTGTCAGTCCGTCACGACAATATGTTAGTGAATCCGTCAGTGAATCCGTTAGTTAATATGTTAGTGAATCTGTTAGTGAATCCGTTAGTGAATCCGTTAGTGAATATGTTAATGAATCCCTTAGTGAATCTGTTAGTGAATATGTTAGTGAATCCGTTAGTGAATCCATTAGTGAATATGTTAGTACATGGGTGTCAAAACCGGCCCACTAGAGGGTTCAATCCGGCCCGCAGGACGAATTTTGAATGTGAAAAAAATATGCATAAAAGAAATAAACGAACTTGTCATTTTTAATAAAATGCTATTCCTAAATGATCCGCTAGGGGGGTAAAAGACGCGGCACATCTCTGGGACTGAACAGCAGATGGCAGCAATGCGACGTCTGCTGTTTGTTATCACGGAGTAGTCTACTCTATTTTCTACTCGTCTCCACACCCTCATTAGCCAAAATGTCTGCCAAAAAGCAGAAAAGTGGATACAGAGTGTAGAGTTTTCCATGAAAAATGGACCACTTCCTATTTATTCACAGAGATGAATGGGTAATAGTTTTTTTTTTTAAGTGCTATTTAATGTTAGTCAACAGCTTCAGTACAGAAGAGTTTGTTTTGGTGGAATCCTATTGTTCTGCAATTCCATACATTTTAAAGTGAAACACTATATTTTTCAGTTCCAAATACCTGTGAAGTTTTTTTTTTGCATTTGTACAAACACTGTGAGCAGTTGTAATGCACATATATGTGAATGATAATCAGAAGCAAATTGCACATGTTTGTCTTTAAGAAATCTGAGGTTGTTCATGATATATTTTATAAAAGGATATTTCATTAAATATAAATGTCTTTGCATGAAAACAAAGGTAAAAACATGGACTTCTTGCGATTTATAGGTGATTATACTATGATTTTAGTGGCCCGGCCAACTTGACATCTAATTAGGCTGTATGTGGCCCCTGAACTAAAATGAGTTTGACACCACTGTGTTAGTGACTCCCTTAGTGAATCAGTCCATGGTAAATGGCGCACTTATATAGCACTTTTATCCAAAGCGCTTTACACTGTGTCTTATTCACACACACTCACACCAATGGTAGTAGAGCTGCACGCAAGGCACTAACTTGCCATCGGGAGCAACTTGGGGTTCAGTGTCTTGCACATCAGTGTCCGGGAATCGAACCTCCAACCCTACGATTAGTGGACAACCCACTCTACCACCTGCGCCACAGCTGCCCCATGGAACATGAAAACAAAAATAATAATATAAATCTGTTGTTAATTATATCAGTTATATGTTAATGTTGTTTAATCACATATACATTACAACACAGTGAAATTCTTTTCTTCTCATACCCCAGCATGTCATGAGGTTGGGGTCAAGGCACAGGGTCAGCCATGATACAGTGCCCCCTAGAGCAGAGAGGGTTAAGGGCCTTGCTCAAGGGCCCAACAATGGTGAGCTTGGTACTGAAGATGTGTTTCTTCAGTGCTGGGGCTTGAACCCCCGACCTTCTGATCAGTAACTCAGAGCCTTAATCGCCAAACCACCACTGCCCCCTGTTTGTGATATTTAGGCATTGAGCTCTAGAAAATGTATTCCTTGTAAAATGGTAACTCAGCGAGTGATAATTAACATTAGCGATCGCTATGGCTTCAACAGAGAACATCACGTACTGTTTCCTCAGGGTTGGAGTTACACTGCTAATGTCATGTGTTTATGTCGGCTGTGAAATATGGACTGAGGTTCTTCGATAATTCTCTGAGTCTGCATCTTATCTGAGGCTCTGAGTTAGCTGGATGCTAACCCTGAGGTAATAACATTACTTTAGCATATATCTCACGGTAATGTTAAACATTCCCTTTCCTTTCTAAGAGTAATGATAACGCAGCATTACAGCTGTTTACCCTGACATAATACAGAGTGGGGTAACTTGATCTACAGGTAGAAAGTGTTCTAGACACGGCAAGCTGTAGTAATTAGCATTATGAGGATGGGTTAGAGCCGTGGTTCTTCATGTATACGGTGAATGTTAAAGCCGGTAACAGGTGCAGACAGTCAGTGTATAACGAAACTTAGCTAGATCAGTAATGTCGAGGTTAAACATTCTTCACAGGGTTAACGTGACTGATGGAGAGGATGGGGTTACGGGAGGATGTCATGTTTTCCTCGATCTCTTTAACATGGTTAGAGAGAAAATAAATAAAGAGAGGGAATAGAGAGAGGGAATAAAGAGAGGGAATAGAGAGAGAGATATAAAGTGAGAGAATAGAGGGAGAGTAAAGAGAGAGGGAATAAAGAGAGAGCAAAGAGAGAGAATAGAGAGAGGGAATAGAGAGAGGGAATAGAGAGAGGGAACAGAGAGAGGGATGGTGAGGGAATGAGTGTTTGTAGCTGCAATAACGTAACAGAGAACAGGAACTTGTTTCGCCGATGTTCCACATCACTCAACACACATAAATCACGTTTTTTCCGCTTCGTCACACCCAGTACACACACTCATCCGCTCCTAGGGGGACACTTAGCATCATCATCCACCTACTAGCATGTTCTTGGGAGGTGGGAGGAAAAGGGAGAACCCAGAGGAAACCCATGCAGAAACTCCACAGAGTCAGTAACCCGAGCTCTCTCAATACAACATTGTGATAAAAAGAAATTGCTCAAGCGATGATCTGCTCAGTGGAGCTCCATCAGTGCCTCCATGCTGTTGATAGATGGAGCACAGGTGAAGGTGCCAATACTTTGTGCAGAGCAACCGATCGTCTCGTTAGTCTATTGTACACGTATAAAGTGACCTGCAGAGATGTTAAAACTGATACAAAATTATTATTATTATTTTTATTTTAAAGGAGTGAATATCTGCATTTGTTCTCTCAGGAACTGGGAGCTACAGCTTTAATTCAGACCTTCATGTAAATTACAATCTTAAACAGAAAAAACACCGTACTTTGGTTTATTAAAGAGCTATAGAGACCGGACTGAGTCCAATCCAGTGAGCTGGATCGGATCTGGGTCTGGGTCTGTGAGCTCCATGATGGAGGACTGCTCGGTGGTGGTGATGAAGATGGTGGTCTTCAGGCTCTGGAGCACTAGCTCAGCTGTGCGCGAGCGTTATTAACACAGGGTGAGTTTGAAATGACACACCAGCTCTGGCTATCATGGTTTAAACTCTGGGAAGAGTAAACAGAGGCAGATTTCATGGAGGTCGGATGGTGTGTTTACAGAGTGACGCGGTAAAGCGAGTCCGCAGCTCGCCTCCATCCATCCGCCTCGGTCTTGTTTTTCCCACCCGCACTCTGCTTAAAAAAACAAAAACAAAAAATCCCGCCTCCTGCGCGTGCCACGTCACGACCGAAAAGCCACGCTCTGATTTGCGAACTGAGCACGAGCACGAACCAGTTAGCCAATCCCAGACCGGCACGAGGACACGTCACAGCGCGGAAGGGCGGGACGTGTCCGGATACGGGTGCGAGGAAAACAAACCCACCAAGGCGCTCGAGAATCCATTGAAGCCTGCAGGAAGTGTGTCGAGCAGGGGTGAGAGAAAAAAAAAAAAAAGAGACGGCGTCGTTGCGCGAGCGCTTTCACTGAAGCGGGATATAAAAATATGGCGAGGGAATGAGTTTATGATTCACGCGCATAGATTAGCACAGAACTCCGCTCCTGACCCGCTCCCCCGCTGACGGGTAAGTCTGAGGTTTATTGAGTATTTGATTTAAACAATGGTTTCAGTCGGTGAGATAACGGCTCTCTCTCTCACACACACCGCCGCCGAGCTTTGTGTTGATTCAAAGCTACAGCTAACTAGCTAGCCACTTAGCTTAGCACTTTGACCTCACCGCGCGGATGAGAGAGAAATATCGGCCAGGTTTTACACAAACACGTCATTATTATTATTTATATTTTCAACTGGTCGTCATTTCTACCGCGCTGTTCTTTTCCCCCTCTCAGCATCGCGGGGGTGTTAGCCTGCTAGCTGTGCTAACGGTGCTAGCCGGAGCTAGCGCTGTGCTAGCTACACCCACAAAGCCAGCTGGACGGCTGCTAAGGGGGCGCGGGGCTGATCCGAAAATATATCCACCTTTACATGATTTAATACGGTATTAAAACAACAAAGTGACCCCGTCACCCCGACTGCATCGTTTATAAATACATTTATTTCTGTTTTTCACGGATCTGGCTAAGCTAATGTAGCCAAGCCTGCTAATGTTTTTTTTTTTTCCCCTCCTCGGGCAAAGGGGAATCCGCGGGAAACTAAACCGCGTGTGAGCGAGTGTTCCTGACAGCAGTTTAAAATAAATGATGTACGTGGACATTGTGCACAGACTAGTGTGAACACATTTGTGTGCGGCGTATGTCGGCCTTTTGACGCTGCCCGATCCGTCAGGGGGGACGGAGGGGGGCGGGTGAGAGCGGCTCCGTCCCAATCCGCACACTACTGCACTAACTAGGGGGTGAAGATGGGGCGGTCTCAGGCGCGCGGGTCACCATGGAGATGGCAGGTAGTGTACTAGTCTGACATGGGGATGAGTGAGAGTGCGCGCGGTTTGGGACGCAACCCGCCCTCCCGCGCGCGCCACAGCTCTGCCTCGTTCCAGTAGAAATGCTGCTGTTTGAGTAAATGTGAAGATGTGACAGACCAAGGTCACGCCTCGAGCGCGCGCGCGCCTGCCTTTTACCTGTGTAATCGACCGGTTTTGGTGTTGAATGAGTTTCAGGTGTTTTCAGGTTGTGTGAGAGGGTTGTTACAGCACCATCCCCTGTGACTTTAATGCTGATGCACAGCAGAACTGCGATGGTTCTCAGGACTGGACCGTACCGCGTCCTCCTGCCGGGTCACTTCACGCTTCAGACCCTCGGAATGGATTCCACTTCCCCGTTCCACTTCAGCACTAGTGCTCAGTCACACCTGTGTCCTACACACTGGGTGGTGTGTGTGTGTGTGTGTCTCTACAGCACCGTGTCAGGGTTATAACCGTGATGATGACACACAGTGACCGGATGAGACACCTCCACATCGCACCACTTTACTGCTGGAGTTTAACTTTTATATTCATGTAAATGAGGTTAACTCGTGTGTGTGTGTGTGTGGACGGAGTGTACACTCCTGCTGAATTCACCGCTTTATTACAGACCGCGTGTGTGTGTGACTGAATCCAGGTGTGTGACACCCTTATATCCTGCAATATGCTAATTATTGTAAATATTTTATTTGTTCGCAGACGCTTCAGGTGTGAGGTCTGTCTGTCTTTCTCTCTCTGTCTCTTTCTATCTGTCTGTCTCTTTTTCTCTTTGTCTTTCTATTTCTTTCTGTCTTTCTCTCTGTCTGTCTTTCTCTCTCTTTCTGTCTGCCTTTCTCTCTGTCTGTCTTTCTCTCTGTCCCTGTCTTACTCTCCTTTGCTTTCTGTCTCTGTCTGTCTTTCTCTATCTATCTCTCTCTCTCTCTCTCTCTCTCTGGTCTGTCTATCTCTCTTTCTCTATTTGTCTTTCTCTCTGTCTGTCTGCCTGTCTTTCTCTCTGCCTGTGCGTGGATCTGCTTCAGCATTCATAAATAGTTTTAGTTGTAGTAACAGCGCCCAATGGACTCCCAAACATCTCAGAACCTAACTCTTGTGCTGAGTTCTGACTGAGGCAGAAGTCTGATCCTGTCCCAGAGAGAGACTGTGTGTGTGTGTGTGTGTGTGTGTGTGTGTGTGGGAACAGACCCGTCACTGTCTCCTCCTGTCAGTTCAGCAGGGAAATGAGAAGGGGATTGCCGGCGAGTAAAAGCGGGGGAGTTTGGGGTTAACCCCGTGGTAATAAATGTACACCGTTACAGAGTTCCGAGTGTTAGAGAGAGCATCCTTTGTGTTCTTGTTAAAGTAAACACTTACCGGCATCATTAAATCCAGATTTCATTACACCCAGTGTTCAGTGATGTGGAAGTATTGGTTTTCTGATTACACTGTGCCCTGCAGTACCAAACATAACTCCCAAACTTAAAATAATATAAAAATAAATAAACCAAACCCAAACTTGGATGAAATAATAAATATATTCCGCTCCTTTAGATGGTTGAAATGCTGCGACTTTCTTTTAATGATTTATACCGACACGGTGAACACCATAATATGGTTTGTTCTTGAGAATGTCCCAATGTTGTCATGGTTATTATTATTATAGTAATTATTATTATTGTAAAGGTCTTACAGTCATTCACAGATTATACTTTATACACACAAAGTGTGTAAAGTCAGAATATTCTAATTTTAATACTTCTATAATGATATAAGTTGGTGGTCTGACGCTACACACATGTAGCCGAGATCCCGTTCAACACGCTGCAATATTCACTGCACAATATTCTCTTCACAGATGTATCACAATACGGTCACTGCAGCGTAAGGACAGACATAAGGACCTCCTTTTCAGGTACAATGTCCAATCCGCCATCAGACGCAAGCCACAGTGTGGAGTTTACCCTCTATATATCTCTCTCAATGTACTGAATATATACTGAAAAATATCAGCATGTGCCTAGTACCTGGATACGGAAACTTTATTAAAAATGTCCAGTGACCTAGACATAAAGTACACACACACTTTCCCTCCTAGTTCCCACTACGGAGGACGGTGTAATGTAACGTGATCGTTTAGCGACTCTGGACCCATCTGGCGTTTCTGTGTGTGTGTGTGTGTGTGTGTGTGTGTGTGTGTTTTAACACACTTAATGGAGCAAAAGAATCCAGATGGATGTGCAAAACACACGGAATGTGTGCAGTTACCATAATACACTGCGTACACGATCGCTCTGGTATGGTGTGTCGGAGCGCTTTGGTTTAAACACTGTTAACTCTTAACATTCCTGATGTGGAGAGAACAACAGCAGAGCACACCTGCGATCAACTAAACACGCTCTCAAGGACCTGAAAACGGAGCTCAACCGCATGTCTTCGAAGTGCGTTCACATCACGTCAGACTTACGCGAAACACAACGTTTGGCGACTGTGGTAACACAATCATTAAATAAACCATATTTTACCACGTTTTGCCATCCTTAAAGATCTAAAAAAAAAAAAAAAAATACAGTGAGCAGAAAGTTTACATCATACCGTTTAGTCTAGTGAGGTTGTGTTTGCGTCACGTACGTTAGATTTCGGAAAAGCAGTAAGTACGAGTGCGACGGAGAGGCGAACAGTTTTTGTAAGTCAGATACTCGAGTACCTGCAGTAGTTGAGACTCTGGCCTGCTGCGTTCTCCATCGAAACGCCAGGACTCCATCCTGTTTTGACTGCAGAAGCACATGTTCTAATACATCATATCATCTATTTGAGACAGATAATCTCATTTATACTCGTATAAGTTCTAAACAAGCGGAACCCCTCGTTGTTGTTTTTTTGCATAACTCACCTCGACTCCTATGCCATCATGGTGGTCCAAACGACCTCCCAGACCTCCAGAAGTAGGAATGTGGAATTGGACGCTGGCAGGCAGCCGACTGGAGTGGGCTTCAAATGTCACTATGTACTTTCTAACGCCTTTCAGACTCCGAATACCACACAGAGGAACAGACAGGGCGTTAAAGTTTAGTACGGAGATGAAAGAAGTGCAGGCAACTTTCAGCGTGTCCTTGCATATAAGCTAGTGAGGGATTTCTATCTGAAATATCCAGCTCGGTGACTAGCGTCTGTTGGAAACGATTCGCTAATCAGCCGTTAACTGCACGTGTTTCTGGTGCGGTTTGTAGCTTGTTGTGCTGTAGCTGTAAATACTTTAATCAGTGATGTCATAATCGTTGCATTCGCGTTGCACTTTTTCTCTTAAGTTCTCAAATGCAAATATTCTCAAATTAGACAAAGTAAAATATCATGGATAAGCGTCATCACTTCATGACCTGTGCAGCATCGTTTCTGCACGGTGGTCTGATGTTACATTTGTCTTTTCCAAAATGATATCACCGAGGTGTTGTTTATTTTTATTTATTTATTTAAAAAAAAAATTAAGTGGAGCTTTCGTCATGTCTTGGACCTCTGCTTGTAGGTGTGGGTAAATTCCTTAGAATTTTTTTATGTCTCTTTTTTTTTCTTTTGTGTCTTCGTAGTCTTCCCCATCTGGCGCCCCGCATCTGTCCAGACGCTCTCTGAACTGCCGGGATCCGAGTGGATTTGAAAGGCTGACTGGAGCGAAAAATCTGCCTCCCAGGTAAAATGGCTGATACCACAGAAGCAGAGAGCTGAGCATCACACATTGCCCCCCCTTTCTTCTATGTTCGAGGATCATTTTATGTGGACATTTTCCCCTTCCATTTCAAATTTTTCATCATGGCTATGCATGATATGAATCGTGCCAAGGGTTTTCCTTGCAAAGAATGCGACATGATATGCCCAAGTACACCTAGCCTTCTGGAGCATGTGAAAGCCCACTATCACCAAGAAGCGATTGGCAGATTTGAATGTGAACAGTGTGGACGAATTTTCAAGCATGCCAGTAGTTTGGCGTCGCATAAAAAGTCCCACGAGCTGGGTTCATTCCAGTGCCCAGTGTGTACCAGAACACTACCCAATGCAATAGCCCTGAAGAACCACCTCCGCATTCACACTCTGTCTCCTAGTGCACAAGCTGAAGAGGAGAATGAGGATGGTGTTGATGAAGATAGGGATTATGGCTTAGCACAAGATCTTTCTGACACAGGTTACCGGGGCCACCTGAACAGCAGCGGCAGCATGATGGCGGACCACGACAAGCAGAAGTCTCCTGGGTCCGAAGATGCTTGGGACAGACCGTTCAAGTGTGACCAGTGTGACAGGACCTACCGGCACCACGGCAGCTTGGTCAACCACAAGAAGTCCCATCAGGAAGGCACTTACAAGTGTACCGTATGTTACAAGCAGTTCAGCAATCTGGCAGCGCTCGGTGCCCATGAGCGCAACCATTCCAAGTTCAAGCCTCCCGGGATGTCCATGGGAAGCCTCGTGCCTGAGGCGTCGTCAGATCATCGCCCCCCTGCCCCCCAAAACGACGACATGGCAGCCTGCTTTTGCCACCTGTGCCAGGTTTCTTTACCCAATAAGAGTGACTTTCAGGATCACATCCTGTTGCATAATGCTGCGTCTTCGTCGTTGGGGCTGACGCGTAGTTTCCCAGGGATAGTGCCGCACAATCTCAGCACTGTACGTTCCCCAACGATCAATCCGTACACCCCAGCTCTTGGCGACCCTCTTCCACTTCCCCCGCTACCTGACAAACGTTACGATCAGATGCTAGGTCCTCCTGTCAACAGTCCCATTTATACATGTGCGTACTGTGGGTCTGGACATTCCGATGTGGAAAGTCTCAAACTGCACTACTTGACTCATGAATCTCACCCCCCACCACATGCCCATGTGGGACCCTCTATCCTAAATTCAGATAGCCTGGGCTCCAACTCCCAGCCATCTGTGTCCTCGCCCAGCGAGGAATCCAGATCCCAGCAGCAGTCCTCATCCGTTGATGACGCAGACCGCAGGTTCAAGTGTCAAGAGTGTGGAAAAAGCTATCGTCATGCAGGGAGTCTCGTTAATCACAAGCGCTGTCATCAAACAGGGCAGTACCAGTGCACCATTTGCTGTAAGGAGTATCCTCACCTTGCAGCACTTCACAGCCACCTCCGCAGTCACAAATCCCGCCCAAACTCTCAGGGTATGAGCTCAGAAGGTGACTGGCTATCTTCCGAGCCCATGACAGGCCTAGACTCCCAACAAGGCTTTGTGCATTCTCAGGATCAAGAGAATGGCACGACGACTCCCATCTCACTTTCTGGTAATCTCGATGATGCCACCCATTTCGTTCCAGACGGGGGCCATAGCAGCGGCCTCGATTCGCTGGAGTTCCATGACCGGTTTGATGGTTCGCTGGCTCAGGGCAACTCTGGCCATCCGCAGAACAGTCGCCAGTCAGACCGGAGCATGTGTGCTGAACAGAGCAGTTTGTCCAATGGCTACATGGGAAACATGGGCTTCCACACCACAAGTGGTTCTTCTTTGCCAGCAAGCAGCTCCAGCCTCAAAGAAGGCAACCGCCAGCGACGTGGACAAGAGCAGTATGGAGGAAGTCAGGGAGGCCAATCTAAGAGAGTTGAAGAAAAAGATGATGGTGAAGTCTACCAGTGCACAGTCTGTGGGAACCATTACGCAAGTCTTCGGGCCCTTCGTAGCCACTTACGCAGCCATGGCGTGAACCACGGTGCCGGACCTTCCTCCTCCTTTTCGCCTGTAGGTGAGTGGAGGAGGCGGCAAGAGGGTAGTCAAGCCAGTCTGCTGGTTTGTAGTATATGTGGCCAGACTTTCAGTAAAAAACACGACCTTCTTAATCACCAGTTGGTCCACGGACCTCCTCGACCGGGTGGCTCCGGACAGGGCTTGGGGGGCGGCAGCTCTAGTGCTAATGGCAAAATGGATGGAAGGAACCACATTTGCGTTGACTGTGGCATGTTCTTTGCAGATCGCCATCACCTGATCACTCACCTGTGCCCAGGCAAGGGGAGAGGCGGAGTGCTGAGCAAAGACTTGAACGGAGCTAAAGGGATGAGTGGTGGTGCTGGGACCAGCAGCAGCGCTGTGGGCCACCGGCAAATGTCCGGCTCGGACGATCGGCCACATAGGTGCGACCAGTGCGGGAGAGGTTACAGGCATCCATGCTCACTTCTGAACCACAAGAAATCGCACAAGACTGGGGTCTTCCGCTGCCTTGTCTGCCAAAAACGCTACTACAACCTGCTGGCCCTCAAGAACCACCAGAGGACTCATTTTGACTTAAAGAGGTTAGCCAGCATTGCATGTGCCCTATTATACTCTAACTGTGTAGTTCTCTTTGCATACTTTGACTGTGTATGTACTGAGTTCCCCGCTCGTGATTATCCAGGCCATCACTGAAACAAAAAAATACAATTTGAATCCAATTGTGAATGTTAAAGAAATGTGTACAACCCATTCCATTAAAAAAAGATGAGGGCAACACACACTCGCTCTCTTTCTCTCTGACACACAAACACGCAATATGTATTGCACAACATCTGTACCATTTGATCCTTTGTGTAGTCATCTCTGTATTTGTAAGATATCCATGCTGTGTGCTGCATTGCTTTCATTGTTGTTTTCTGTTCATACGGTATATTTAGATTTGGCTCTCCTCTCACCATTTCTGGTTTTCTGTGTTTTTCTCCCCTTTCTGTGTGTTGCAGGCACAAGTGCGAGGAGTGTGGCAAAGCCTTCAAGATCCAAAAGCAGTTGATCAACCATCTCCGTCTGCACGAAGAGCACCGAGCCAAAACAGGAGGTCGAGATCAGCGCGTCCAAAACATGAACCAACATAACGGATCACGATACGAGGGAGGACCTTCTCAGATGCAGCAGATGAGAATGGGGGACCCCAAAATGCAGAACCCTTCCCAGATGATGCCCAATTATGGCCAGCAGCAAGGTTTTAAGAAGCCGTATGCCGGGGCAAGGTCCCAGCAAGTGGACGATGGAAGTGGACGCCGCCCTTTTGCCTGCGATCAGTGCGGCCGCACCTACCGTCACGCCGGCAGTCTGGCCAATCACAAGAACTTGCACAAGATCGGCGAGTACCATTGCAACGTTTGCAACTCCACCTACCCCAACCGTCTGGCTATGAAGAATCACTTGCGTATGCATTTTGCTCTCAAGAAGTATTCTTGCCAAGACTGTGGACGTGGGTTTAGGAACCAGAGGCAGCTGGAAACTCACACTTCCAACCAACTTTGCAAAGACCTTCCTGGTCCCAGTGTGCAGCAGCAAATGGCACCTCCTCCCCCAAGCTACGAGTGCAACGGATGCTCCGAGTGTTTTCGTTCCTCCTCCGACCTTGCTTCGCATAACTGCAGTGCCCAGCTTCCTTCCTCCTCAGCCTCCCTTAACAGCTCTGGTTTGACCATGGATCCTGGGGACCTGGGATCTTCAGAACGCGAGGAGCGACCTTTCTCCTGTGACCTCTGTGGCTGCTCGTACAAGCACGCCAGCAGCCTTCTGAACCACAAGAACACGCACAAGACAGGCAACTTCAGCTGCTCCTACTGTGACAAGCCCTACACCAACTACATGGCGCTGCGCAACCACATGCGCATCCACACGCAGAAGAAGAGGCACATCTGCTCCACCTGTGGGAAAGCCTTCCGACTGGCCCGATTCCTGCGCAACCATCAGAGGGTCCACGAGGAAGGACACGCCCGATTCGGATGCCCCACCTGTGGGAAGAGTTTCCAGGGGCGCTCTGGGCTCGCCAGGCACCGCTGCGGGGACAACCAGGTAGGCAACGAGTACAGGAGGAAGGACACTTCGAGCACTTCGAGAGAAGGGGCAGAAGAGTGCCGGTTCACGTGAGTTTTTACGTCTAGTTGTTCGTTGATTTATGAAGTGAACTTAGTAAAGATCACACGGGTCTCTACGTGTCTATTACAGGTATATGATCTCCAATCCGGCTTCCTCGGGACCATTCGCGTGCCGGAATTCGGATTTTTCTGAAGTTTGGACAGTATGATTAGTGGAGACCAGATAAGTTACCCCACCACCCCTTTACTTTCAGTTAGCATTATGCTCTAGAATATTAGGCTGCCATAATTTTAATCTGTATACTGACTAGTTAGATGTTTTTTTTGTCTTGTGTTAAAGATTTCCTTACTGTTGTTTAAAAGAAAAAAAATATACTATTTCAAAACAATGTTTGTACTGTTCTTTCTTAAGCTCGTTAACTGTGAAAGCTAAAGCAATATCAGCAGAATCTGTGTCTCCTGAGACACAAATAAATAAAATACATGTGGTGGTCCCAATCAGCGTCTCGGTGACTAGCAGACCCAGTCATGGGACTTGGAGTTTTATACATGTGCTGTTTTATGTGTAAAGAACAAACATATTTCCTTCTGGAAGTCAGCAGTACACCTAGTAACACGTTTTATTCACACCAAAATGCTAAAAAAACACAAAAAAAAACATTTAAGTTAATTCTGTTAGCAGGTGATCAGTTTTGTGTCCTACTGACTACAGGAAGAAATAGTGAAAGGACTGCCTTGTAAACAAAACACATGCAAGAATGTGTTTATTATAAATTAGCTTAGCAATTAAATCTACTAAATATAGTTGGGACACTTAAAATATTTTTGGCAGCTGGATTAAAGATCATATACCTGTACATATACCAGTCAGGATATTTTACATACAGATTAACCTAGGGCACTTAATAAAATAAGCTTTTAAAAGTCAGAGCAAGAGATTTATGATTCTCTCTCTCCCTCTCCCCTTTTCTTTTTTCTTTCTTTTTGTTCCCCCCCCCCACAGATGTGAGCAGTGCGGCCGTTCATACCGTCACGCCAGCTCTCTGCTGAACCACAAAAACACTCACACCGTCGGTATCTATCACTGCGCCGTGTGCCTCAAGACCTACCCCAACCTGCTCGCTCTGAAAAATCACCGCCGCATCCATTCGGAGTTGCGACGGCACCGCTGTGCGGAATGCGGCAAGGCGTTCCGCGTCTTCTCCCAGCTCCAAAACCACCGCCGGCTCCACCAAAAAGAGCGAGAATTCACGTGCACGCAGTGCCAGCGCACATTCCCGAGTCAGACCAGCTTCCGGTTGCACCTGCAGACGCATCACGTACGAGCCCAGAAATCCTCACACTACCACCTCCACCAGCAGCAGCAGCAGCAGAATCTGACAAGTTCCGTCGGTGGCAGTTCCGACCTTGGGTGGAGTTCTGGGCTTGACCTGACCCTGATGCAGGCCTGTCACCAGAATCCGCCACAGCGCAGCCGCAGCGACTCGAGCCGCAAGCCGCACGTTTGTGACCAGTGTGGGCGTGGGTACCGCCACGCCAGCTCCCTGCTCAACCACAAAAACAGCCATAAGTCTGGTACCTACTACTGCAGCCCCTGTCAGAAAGAATTCTCCAACTTGATGGCATACAAAAACCACCGCCGCATACACACCGAGCCGAAGCGGTACCAGTGCTCTGACTGCGGTAAATCGTTCCGTGTTTCCACGCAGCTCGTGTGCCACCGTCGCATCCACACCAAGGAAAAACCTTTCTCATGCCAGCAGTGCGACAAACGGTTCTCCAGCAAGTCGAACCTGCGGCATCACCAAAAAGTCCACTGGTCCCATAACAGCAGCACGTCCATGGGCACCTCGAATTTCCTGACCATGCCGACAGGACCTTTTATATAAAATACACGCCGGGAGGAGGAACTTCTTAGTGCATGGAGAGAATAGTGACCAGGTTTCTGGATGTCACTTCTAGATACCGTATCTGCAGGGGGGTGCTATTATAATAATTATTATTATTGTTATTATTATTATTATTTTTCAGACGAGCAGGTTGTTAGGGTTTTAGAGGACTAACCCACCTATTTCCACGCAGAAGGTTGTTTTATATCACCTCTGTACATCTTGAAGACTTGATTTACACTCGCGCGATCGCTCCAGATCTTTACAGCGGGACTAGGCATGTGCCGATTGATCTTACCTTCACGTCGTACAGGAGGAAATGAAGTGTACACAATATCCACCTCACACCAAAGACTTGACTATTTGGGCACCAGTCTTGGATTTGGTGTGAAGGACATATCGCGGACATTAACATTTTAAAAAATTTTTTTTCGTTTTATTAAGCGCAGAAAAACGGATGTCGGCATGTGCCTAACAATGCGTGTAAAGCGTTTGCTGTGAGGTTGTTCCCATTTAAATCCACCACGTTATAGGTCAGATCAGTTTTGAAGACATCACAGCGATTAGACGAATCATGTCCTGATTTAAGTATTCATAAAGAAGCAAAGTTTTATTCATCGAGGTCACACCTGACAGGTGATTCTGTATCACAGAAAACATTTCCCTCACAGTCGACTTCCCGCCGAAACACACACGTGTAAAATACACATTGTAAGATTGATGTACGTGTAGGTTTTAGATCTGACCGCATTACAGGTCACATTTGAAAACTGACTGCAGTCGCCATGTTGTGTAGAACTCTCAAGGGTGTTTGTTTTTTCTTTTTTTTTTTTTTTCTTTTTTCAGTTCTCCCTTTTGATGTTCAAATTATAATTTTTTTCCTAACTTGGGTGTGACAGTGAGCTTCAAAAGTTATTATTAATTATTATGACTATTATTAAATATTATCATCATTCTGCAGATGACGGAATTGCTATTTGCTTTCTGTTGCGCGTTGTAATTTTAAAGAACCCTTGTTTAAACAAAAAAAAGAAGAAAAAGCAGCGCCTAATTAGCTAGTGTATAGAAAATGATAGGTTGTGCTTTTTGGAAAGGAAAAAAAAAAAAAAAAAAAAAAAAGCAAAACGTGTATATTGATAGGCTTGTACTGGCATTTTGGTTTTACCTTGTATTGTATCGTACTTCTGACTGTATTATTTACAGGAACACTTTTTTATAAAAACATCACTGTAGTATGCGTTTTTATTTATATTAACCCCTATAATGCTAGTTTTTAGGAAGTCTCCCTCCTCCACACATTTATTTTTTTATTTTTTATTTTCAGTACGCGACTGACTTGGAGTCGAGGATCCCGCGACTCCTAAAGAACATTTGTTCTATTGACTAATCTCTTCTGGGTTGTATGCTTTTAATGCGATTGGGCTGTGTCTCAAATCACCCCCTTTCCCTTGTACAATAGCCGGGGAGCTGTAATAATAATAATGTGTGTTTCTCCCGATTGAGTGTCACTGTATCGTTACTCCGTCCTCGTGACAGTCGTTTCCCCAGGAAAAAAAAAACATGGATGTGCCTCTGTTTCACACTTTTAAGGGATAATTTTTGTGAACATTACAATCACTTGGGCAATCTTTTATTTTGTTTCCCTTGTATTTATTAGTATCTTTTCTTTTATTATTTAATTGCATTCTGCATTTCATCCTTTATTACCAGGAGCACTGGTATTACCAAGTCCATTATATAAAAGAGCACAGTTAGAATTGTGTGTGTATATAAATATATGTTCCTATAACCTGAAATTAGGTGAGGAAGGGGGAGAAAGCTGAACTATATAACAAAATTAGGTGCATTTGATTGATTTGATTTGGGAAGGATTGACAAATATTAGATTTCCATTTTGTGTTGAACCTTTCCTTTTCTTTTTGTTTTCCCTCTTTTCATGCGTTATATATATGTACTGCTGACTATACACTTTTTTTAAAACTACATTTTGATAATTCATTTCCTAACAGAAAACCCGTTTGGATTATAACCTTAACGCTCTCAAGTAATGAAAATAAATAGCTGAAAACAAAGTGATTGGCTGCATTTGTGTGTGATCGTAACAAAGAGGAACCCGTTGCACTCCCGTTTACAGAATGTAGGTCAGGTGTTAAAGGCGCTTTATCGTAGCCCCCTTTGGACGTGTTTGGTTTACTTTGAGTGTGTATGCAACACAACTCAAGTTATATTTTTAAATAATCGTAGGTAGAATGTGCCCCTCCTACAGAGATCCGAAAGTCCAGGGGGCAGGGTCTGTACCTGAATAGGAGGAGCTCGACCAGGACTGACCCCGCCCCCTGAACTTTTGGTTCTATAGCCTGGGGTACTCCTACCAAAGTCCCTATTGTTTTATTCGTCTTTAATAATGACAGTTTCTTACTGTTTATATGGTCTATAAAACATGGCTGCTGCCCATCAGCCTTATCGAAATTAATGTGGATTGAAACCTTCACCTGACACCATGGAGTGTGTATGTTAGTGCCCTTAAATGGAAACGTAGGCGTACCATCAAAGTTTGACCTACTTTTAACACTGGACATTGTCACAAATCAGATTTACATATAGAAGTCTCGCTGCTTCTTTTAGAAGTTTCTCAGCATCTAGTGTATGTCCTCTTTCTTTGTTGAAACATGTAGCTGTGTACCGTCGGATTAGCATTAGACGCTAAAACCGTGTTTATGAATAATTCTACCCAGAAGTAGCATGTATAGAGAAAAGCACCTTGTGGAACACCAAACTTTAGTATGAAAAGACAAGTCATCATTTACAACTTCAGTCTGGTAATGATCGGTTAGATCAGACCCGAGTCAGGGACGTTCGCATAACAACCCTGTTCCTGGAGATATACCATGATGATCCAAACATGATGGTGTCCACCTGACCATCTCATCATTACCTTAAGAAGTTCTTGATCAATTAAAACAGGTGTGTGTGTGTGTGTGTGTGTTGTGCTTTTGGCTGGAGATGAAACCTGCAGGAAGTTAGATCTGAAGGAGGACCACTGATCTATGGTGTGGAGACAACGACCAGATCTGAGACCAGAATCTGGTCATTTACTACTTTAACCAGCGCTTAAATCCTGACTGACCGATGGATGTTATTCCTGTGCATGCATTAGATTCTACACAACCTATCTGTATAATTATTACAGTGTAGTAAAAAGCTGTTGTTCAGTCACTTAATGTGTGGGGGCAGATGTTGAACCAATCAAAGTCCATAAACCTGGAAGATGTTCAGTAAAACCATGTGCAGTAGCAGGGTGTCAGGATGCTGCTCTGAAACAGACCTGGTCTTCACACCGGACGTTTCTGAATTCAGTCTCAGAACAGAAACCTCCATCCTCAGTCAGTACTGGACTTCCTGCACTTCCAGGAGGGTTTCTTTTTGTTTTAGGGTGGTTTGATTTTGCTGTGGCTCATTTTCAAAATTTGAAAAGTTTTTTTGCTTTTATTTTTTTTTTGTGGAAAATGATTTAAATGAGTGAAATCACACTCACATGAAATAGTTCTGCGCTCTTTCACAGGGATGTTTGTTGGTAAACGAGATCGTTTGGCCAAACACGTGTCGTGATGTCACGTGACGCGTCTCGGTCTGAACCTGCGGAAAATCTGCTGTCGTTTTGAACAATTGCAAACTTCTCAGACTATTGCGGAGTTTCCTTGATTTAGTGCAAATTTTTTAAATCACAGAATTGTGAAATCCTGGAGGGAGGGAGTGATTACTTGTGTGTGTGTGTGTGTTTATATCTCGACCCACCAAGAGTTTACGGCTAAGCAAAGCACACAAACCGGTCGACATTTACGCCTCCGAAATATGTGTGTGGCGTCTACAGCACTGTGTGTAAACCAACCAGCAGGTGAACAATAAACAGAAATCATCTTAAAATTAAAGAGAAATTCTCCCTCCTTTCAAGAAGAGGTGTGTTTGTATTATTATGATACAATTACAATGATACGTCCCGTTTTACTGATACCAGAGCAGTCTTTTTCTCCTTTAATAATTAATAACAAAAATGGCTTTTTACAGAACACTTTTCACAGTTCTCCACACCAAGACTGCGTTTCTGTCCCGTTTTAATGTTTAATCAGATGATAGTCCCAGCTTTACCATTTGCTCAAAGCATCCAGGAAGTGCTCGTGATCTCCATGATCTCGTCCATTCTGAAATGCTTCTACTTCCAAAAAATAATCCTTTTCAAAGAGAACCCACCAATGGACACAGCTCCTGAGGTTCTGATTCTATGCTAAATGAAAAATAAATCGCAGCAGCAGGTTTAAATGCAGTTTAAATGTGTTTCAAGTCCAAATAAGGAATATTACATTCAGTGATTATCAATTGTAACTAAAATTAAATAGATGAAAATGCTGCTATGGAAATAAGCCCTTTGATCTAGGGTTAATGTTTATATCACTACTTCAGGTAACAGTTTTAACTTTTCACTGTAAGTTTAGATCACACCTGACGACTTGCGACTCGAGCATGAAACTTTTGGCAGTTTTTGATTTGATGCCCCCTTGTGGACATGTTAAAAATATCTATTGATACCGCCTACTCCCAACGCTCTCCTATGGCTGCAGAAGTTTACACCAAACCTTCCCAGCTTGGGTTAGTTAGCCTTAGATCCTTCCTGCTGTATTTTACTTTCCCTAAAAACGGGCACACTGCCCTCTGTTAATATTGGCGCTCTTAGTAAATATGAGCAAAGAAGTATGTGAAAATTTTTCTTTATTATTTAACCTTTTGATCTTTTGTTAAAAATCACAAACATATTCTACTCTCACGGATATCAAACAATTACACACGCAACGCAGGTTGTTAGCACAAAATCAAGGTCCTGCCATGACCATCCTAGTCCACTTACTCGAACCCCATATAAAACCTGTGGGGTGAACTGAAGAGGAGAGTCATCCAGCGTGCACCTTAAAATGTAAAAGATCTGGAGAGGTTCTGTATGGAGGAACAGTCTCAGATCCTTCACCATGTATTCTCCAACCTCATCAGGCGTTATAGGAGAAGACCCAGAGCTGTTATCTTGGCAAAGGTAGGTGGCGCAAAGTATTGTCTAAAAGGGTGCCAATATTTGTTGCACACCTAACTGATATTTTTTGTTTGTAATTGTTTGATATTCATGAGAGCAGAGCATTTTTGTGAATGTTTTTTAACAAAAGATCAAAAGGTTTCACAGCCTTTGTTCATATTTTCCAATGGTGCCAATATTAATGGAGGTGTTTATTGTTTGTTTTTGTTTTGTTTTTTAAGAAAGAGTTCACCATGATGTTGCTGTGTGTGTAATCACAAGAGAACAGGATGGAAACTTATTTCTTTTATTTCAACCTCTAAAGAAAAACATTTATACTTCACATTTTCTAAAAGCTACATCTGTAGCGTTAAAACCACCTACATAATATCGTGTAGGTTGTTCTCTCCTTGTTCCACCAAAACAGCTCTGATTTGTTGAGGCGTGGACTCCACAAGACTTCTGAAGGTGTGCTGTGGGATCTGGCACCAGGACGTTAGCAGCAGATGCTTTAGGTTGTGAGGTGGACCTCTGTGGATTGGACTTGTTTGTTCAGAACGTCCCACAGACGCTGGATCGGATGGAGATCTGGGGAATCTGGAGGTCGAGTCAACACCTTGAACTCTTTGTCGTGTTCCTCAGACCATTCCTGAACTGCTTCTGCAGGGTGTCAGGGAGCGTTATCCTGCTGAAAGAGGACGCTGATATTAGAGAACACCGTTACCATGGAGCGGTGAACTCGGTCTGCAGCAGGGTTTAGGTAGGTGGCACGTGTCAAAGTAACATCCACGTGAAAGCAGGACTTGAGGTTTCCCATCAGAACATTGCCCAAAGTATCACACTGCCTCTGCCAGCTCGTCTTCTTCCCATAGTGCATCCTGGTGCCATCTCTTCTCTAGGTAAGCGACACACACACACACACACGGCCTCCTCATGACGTAAAAGAAAACCTGATTCATCAGACCAGGACACCTTCTTCCACTGCTCCATGGTCCAGTTCTGATGCTCACGTGCCAATACGCAGCAAGCTGTCATGCTCTGTGTGTTCTGACTCCTTAATATCAGAACCAGCATGAACTTTTTCAGCAGTTTGTGCTACAGAAGATCATTTATTCATTTAGCAGAAGCTTTTATCAAAAGCGACATACAAATGAGAACAAGGTGACAGGCTTTTCTGTGGGATCGGACCAGATGGGCTAGCCTTTTCACACACATCAGTGACCTTGTACACCCATGACCCTGCACTGGTTCTTCGGTTCTCCTTCCTTGGAGAACTTTTGGTAGGTACCCCTACCTGCACACCGGGAACACCCCACGACACCTGCTGTTCTGGAGAAGCGCTGATCCAGACGTCTAGACATCAGTCTGACCCGTGTTCAAGTCTCTCAGATCCTTACACTTGCCCATTTCTCCTGCTAATAAATATATACCCCCTCTACAGGTGTCTCTGTAACGAGATCAACAACGTTACTCACTTCACCTGCTAATAAATATATACCCCCTCTACAGGTGTCTCTGTAACGAGATCAACAACGTTACTCACTTCACCTGCTGCTAATAAATATATACCCCCTCTACAGGTGTCTCTGTAACGAGATCAACAACGTTACTCACTTCACCTGTGTGTGGTTTTAATGTTATGGCTGATTAGTGTACAGTAAGAACAGAAGTTTTGGCACTGAAATCAACACTGCAGTAGAAAAAGATTGCTGGTTTGTTCAGTAAGAAATATAAAAGAAGTAGGGCGTATAATTGAATTAAAAATCAAATGTGTGCACAAGCACATCAACAAATGATGAAACCGGTAGTTGAATTTCTCTCTATAAAGTCACACAGTTGATATTTGACCCAATCACAGACAGGTGTGAGATCTCGGTTTTCAAGAGTTCTGTCTGAAAACTCTCAGTGCGGAGGACAAACCCAAACTGTTTCAAAACATCTCTTTCATTAAAAAACATCAAGCTCTGTTCATTTCTTCTTTCCATTTCCCTGGTTTCCTTCAATCATTCTCTCATTCCACTTGTTCTCCTCAATCCCTTCTTTCTTGTTCTTGATTTCTCCTTGAGCCATGTTTCTGTTCCTCTCTCTCTCTTCTGTTCCTCTCTCTCTCTCTGTGTCCTGGGTTCTAGTTCCCTCGGTTAATTGTTCCATTTACTTACTTTCCTTTTGTCCTTGATTCAGGGTTCTGCTTGTTGCTTTTGATTTTGTGTGTACTTCCCCACTCCCTTTTGTCCCAGTTCATCCACAGCAGAGGAAGAACAAAAAACATCTCACTGCCCTGACTGTGAACCCCATTGGACAGTGAGTAGCTCGTGTGCACCAAGGTGCATCTGCTTACTTCCAGAGCTTCTTCACAGATCTCACCGACTTGCAGTGTTGTTCCCGATGGTGGTCCATGCACAACACCACTGTGGAATTGTTGGTTAACACTACTACCATATGTAGATCCCCTCAGGGCTTCCTGAGACTGACGTTAAGACCTGTCTTTCACTCACAGGTTTTTCCACGTGTCCTGCCAGCCTTGCTGGGAGGCATCTGTCGTTACAATCTGGACAACACTTAAGGGCATGCCCTGAAGGACGAAACGTGCACTGGACCCTCAGATTGTGTGCGCATGCATGTGCTGAACGTTTCTCATAAAATAGACAGAGATGCAACGTATTTTTCTTCAGAGTTAAATGCTGTCAAAACCCCAGCAGACTCGGAAACCTGTGTAAGGGTGATGTTTGGCCCCCCCACAGGTTCCCTGGCTGCAGTAATGGAGTCGAACTTCATGCTGAGGAACTGCACGGCCTGGGAATGAGTAAGATGTCTTCTCATGAGCTTCCACATGTGAGCTCACAAGCTCCATCACCTGCTGTTTCCTCGTCCAGATAAAGTAGTATACATTCCTAACATATCTGCATAAATCTGCGATGGAGGTAAATAAACACACACACAGCGTTCATTACACTGAACAATGCTTTTCTTTATTCATTTTCTGTTTCATTTCATAATGTCTGTTGGACGGGGTTTCTCTTTTTTCATGTTTTTTTTTTTCTTCAAACTTAAATTTTTTTTGACACACTTATAAAAGACAGCATCTGCATAGAGTCGTCGTCTTAAAGATCCATGGAGAGAGAGAGAGAGGGGGAGAAGAGTGCGGGCACAGGGGTCAAAGGTCAAGAGGGTATACTGGCACGTCACACTAACTAAACAGAACAGCAAACAGTAGTACGAGAGAGAGAGAATGCGAGAGAGTGGAGAGAGAAGGGAAAGATAGCATGTTTCTGTCTTTTCTTTTTATACAATACAGTACATACACACACACACACACACACACACACAGGGGAAAAAAAAGGACACAACGTGGTGATTCCCGCCAAAGTTGCAGCTTGTTAATTGTCCCCGTTAAGCGAATCTGGATTCATTGTTCCCGCCCCGTTCTTGTTGTCCGTCTCGTCCTTTGAGGATGGAAACAAACCGCAGGCGGGTCTACAGCGTTTCACTCGTTCACCCAATCAGCGTTCAGATCACTCTCTCCTTCACTCGGCCTTTCTCTGTTCTGTTTACGTGGTTTAGAAAGCCCTTTACTGAGTATTGCACAGATTTCTGTAAAATAATATGCCTAATGTTCGATGACGCAGTATCGATATGAGGAAATACGATTAGATGAGGAATAAATGATCCCTCAGTCAGAGCGGTGGTTCCGGATGGGACCGGAGTAACGGGATCGCTGTCTCGGGGAAAGCAGCATGTTCCTGCCTTTCCGAACGAGAGACTGCTCCTCACTGAATATTTTACCCACTGGCGGTATTTTAAAAGCAACTATTGCGATATTTTGCAGAACCGATTACTGGCCGAGAATCAAAGTACCTCATGATCACTAATGTAGAACTGCGTGTATGGTGACGGACCTCACGCTCAGCACACTCGTAATTCACTGCATTTATTCATCTGACGCGTCGGAGGTAAACCGTGACCTTTGGCCCCCGCTGCACGTTTGTTTGCACCCCTGTGAGAGAACTTGAGGAAGCACGTTTTCTCAGAGTCTCTTTTGGAGAACTTTGAGCGTATTGGTTTCAAACAAACTGCCTGACGTTTCAGTTTCAGATTTACACAGAATGGTTTCCATTTCTAAATAAAAGCTGCAGGCAGTCGGAGAGACGGAAACTTGGGGCGGGGGAAAAAAAAACCCCGAGAGTGTCAACTTTGACAGGAACCGCTGAGATTGTTTTTATACATAGACATGCAGGTCTTTTTTAATCTCTGTTTAAATTATTTACAATAATTACAGACACAAAGATCCAGTTCAGTTTGACTAAATTGCGCACATTCAATGTGGCTATTACTGTAATTTCCTCCGATTTGTTTCTCATCATTACTGATTATTGACATTGATGTCATCATCATCGTCATCATCGTCGTCGTCGTCGTCCCTTCCCCCATGCAAAACGTCACTGGATTAATTTTTTTTCCGATTATGAGATATATGCGATATTTATAAATATCCTCTGCGCTCCTTCATAAACACCGGAGCGCAGAAACACTGTCCCCAAAGCAGAGCGGGGAAAAATCCACTGACACACTGACAAACAACGAAATCATTAAAGAAAAATAATAATAATAATAATAATAATAATAACTGAGAAGCAAGACTGAGATATAAAACAAAAGAGAAATATTTGAGGTCGCTGAAAATCACAAAGTGAATTTTTTCTGCTGATTTTTGTGTCATTTCTCAGCGACATCAACAAAAAATTAGAGACTTAAATAATGTCAGTTAAAAAAAGATGACTAAATAAACAGAAGTATATTTATAAAGAGTGAGAAACTTTTCATCCAGGTCAGCGCCCACATTATTATTATTATTATTATTATTATTATTATTATTATTATTATTATTATTATTCTCATCATAATCTTTTATTATTACGTTTCCAGCAGACAGAAAGTGAGATTAAACATCACTATGGACCAGAAATAGAAAATATTGTATTGTGATAAAGTGTAAAAGCGTAAACCAGCTAACGAGCGAAACGACCGAGTTCATTCGTAAATAAGCAGCTTAGCGAATGATCGTGTTAGTATAACACTCCGGGTTTTATTACTCTCACACACCACATGATAAATAAAGACGTAAAGTGGAGGGAACTGTTTAAACGAGCCTCAAAACCATCAGCAGAACCGCACGTACCACTGACTACACTTTCTTACTGCCCTTCCTTTGTGCCCCAGTTCCCATGGCTCCGTTTTTTTTTTTTTTTTGTGCCCTTTTCTGCATTTATAAACAAACATGCATGCAGTGATAAACAGAACACACCTCCCTGTTTCACACACTCTTACTGACCTCCTGCACTAACACCAGGTGTGTGTGTGTGTGTGTGAGTAATAAAGACCCCTCCCCCACATCACAGCCTTGTAGATAAAAGCTGACCTGTGTGATGGTGTGTGTTCTCAGACTGTAAAGTGCACACTTGATCAATAAATCATCATGCAAAAACCGACCAATCAGACGCTGCATGCCTTTTTGACAAAGAGTTAAAATAAACAGCGAGGACGACAACGCGCATATTGAACCCCGTACGTGTACGCGATCGGACACTCGACACACACGACTAAACCATGCTGCAGTGAGATATAACACACACCATATTACAGTAACGCAAACACGCTAATATCATACACACCATAGAGCGGAGCGAGGGTCGCGTTTCGAACGGAGGGACTCGAGGTGCACTCCATGTGGACTGGAGCGTTTACAATTATTCTCACGTTTTATCACGTTTATAATATAATATAATATATCATGTAGCTGAATTCATCGTGGCAGCCATGTTTTACAAAGTCCATACGCGACACCGCTGTTTTAAAGTTCTTTTTCTCGGATCGAGTTCCCGATGGGTTTTTTTAGTGCCTGTACCTGAAATATGGGGCGGGGCCTTTCAGTAATGGGAGCTGTTGGAGGCGGAGCTTCATGTACACACAGGACTTTTTGTTATTCTTCAAAATTGATATCAAAGAGAACAATGAGTTGATGGACATTACGCTAAATCATCCGTTTAAATAAAAGCACACCAGAGCTGAACTCGTGCTGATGTGTACACGCGTCAGCCAATCAGAGACGGTCTTTGGCGAGGTTTTAATAGTTCGTGTCGGGTTTGAGGAAGGTGAACCAGCAGAAAAGATGAACGCCCGGTCTACACCAGCAACACCTTTCCTTCTCTGATGGATGAGTCCGTGAGTGTAGCGTTTGAACATGTCTCATCTGATTGGTGGAAGAGTGGGCGAGTTCTACTTATATAAGTTCCCTGCGTAGGGTGCAGCCGAGAATTTGGGACGCAGCCGAAATTCTTTTAAGTCTTTAGGATTTAAAACAACGGTTAAGCTACTAGTAGATGATAGCAAAATAAATAAATAAATAAATAAATAAATAAATAGTTATTAAACAGCACAAAAGAAACAAAAAGTGATGTCATCATTTCAGTGTTAAAATCTGTGAATAAAAATAACGAAGCAGCAGTGGTGTTGCATATATAAATCACAAATCACTGAAATATTAACAAACTTTAATCTAGTCACGTGCTAATCTGTTAACATTCCCTACAGTAAATGTTTATTTTGGTTTATAACTGATTTTACTCTCCACATTAAAGGATATTAAAAGCAGGTTTGTCTCTGTATGAAAGCTGCATAGTTTGACACGTCTCTCCTAGTTGCGTGTTACGCACGTGTGTGTGTGTGTGTGTTAGTTTACAGGCATGCTAACTCACTCCTCCATGACCATTTAACACTTTCTTTATCTTTTTTCCCTGCCTGAATTTTTGAAGACTAGTTTTGTCTGATTGAGATGAAGTGCTGTGCGGTTGTATGAAGCGCTGTGCGGTTGTAGGAAGCGCTGTGCGGTTGTATGAAGCGCTGTGCGGTTGTATGAAATGATTGACGGCTGTAGGGAGTCCCTCCTGACGAAACCATGACCGCTAATTCAGTTTCATTTTCTGACATACCCTCGAGAGGAAGTACACTATCTAAACGTTGTAAGGAAACACAGCCGATGGCGCTGTCCTGGAATAAACACCCGAAAAAAAACAAAATTTTTTCAAACAAGTGAAAAGAAAAGAGAAAAACTAAAAAAAGAAAAAAAGAAGAAGCAAATGAAGAGCATTATATTTGTACAGGTTTTTAAACCCATGTGCTGTTTCTCCTGTTCAATACATTTACATGTACAGTGTGTAAATAGAATGTTTATTGATTTATTCGATCCCTTCTCTTCTCGTATATGGTTTAATCCACTAGTTATGCTTTTGTTTTTTGTTTTTTTGGTGTGTTTTTGTGTTTGTGTGATTTATAACCCGACAGGAGTTTCTGTATCTCCTAGCGGTGTGATATATATATGTCTGGTGTATTTGCTCCTCTTCGTCTGTGCTCGGTGAGTCTAGAAGCCCAGAGTTCCTCCGATAGTGGATGCCAAGACCACACCCAAGATTACGCAGCAGATGATGATCATGATCTTTTTCTGCAAAAACAAACACGCTGATGAGTGTTTCACGCTTCAGTGTCCGAGGCAGCGCTCTTTTTACCTGAATACTGGAAGTATTACAGCGTGACGGTCATTACAGCGTGACATCATTACAGCGTGACGTCATTACAGCGTGACGTCATTACAGCGTGACGTCATTACAGCGTGACGTCATTATAGTGTAACGGTCAGTATAGTGTAACTGTCATTATAGAGTAACCGTCATTATAGCGTAACTGTCATTATAGCGTAACGCCATTATAGCGTAACGTCATCACAGCATAACGTCATTACAGTGTAACCGTCATTATAGCGTAACCGTCATCACAGCGTAACCATCATCACAGTGTAACGGTCATCACAGCGTAACCGTCATCACAGTGTAACGGTCATTATACTGTAACCGTAATCACAGTGTAACCGTTATTATAGTGTAACGTCATCACAGCATAACGTCATTATAGTGTAACCATCATCACAGTGTAACGGTCATTATAGTGTAACGTCATCACAGCGTAACGTCATTATAGTGTAACCATCATCACAGTGTAACGGTCATTATAGTGTAACGTCATCACAGCATAACGTCATTATAGTGTAACCATCATTACAGTGTAACCGTCATTATAGTGTAACGTCATTACAGCATAACGTCATTATAGTGTAACCATCATTATAGGTAGCACGGTCATTATATAATGCTTGGTCATTATAAGCGTAACGGTCATTATAGCGTAACGGTCATTATAAAGTAACCGTCATTATAGAGTAACCATCATTATAGCGTAACGGTCATTATAGAGTAACGGTCATTATAAAGTAACCGTCATTATAGAGTAACGGTCATTATAGAGTAACGGTCATTATAGCGTAACGGTCATTATAGCGTAACGGTCATTATAAAGTAACGGTCATTATAGAGTAACGGTCATTATAGAGTAACGGTCATTATAGCGTAACGGTCATTATAGCGTAACGGTCATTATAAAGTAACCGTCATTATAGAGTAACGGTCATTATAGAGTAACGGTCATTATAGCGTAACGGTCATTATAAAGTAACCGTCATTATAGAGTAACCATCATTATAGCGTAACGGTCATTATAAAGTAACCGTCATTATAGAGTAACCATCATTATAGCGTAACGGTCATTATAGCGTAACGGTCATTATAAAGTAACCGTCATTATAGAGTAACGGTCATTATAGAGTAACGGTCATTATAGCGTAACGGTCATTATAGCATAACTGTCATTATAACGTAACGGTCCTTATAGCGTAAGGGTCATTATAGCGTAACGGTCAGTATAGCGTAACGGTCATTATAGTGTAACGGTCAGTATAGCGTAACGGTCATTATAGTGTAACGGTCAGTATAGCGTAACGGTCATTATAGTGTAACGGTCAGTATAGCGTAACGGTCATTATAGCGTAAGGGTCATTATAGTGTAACGTCATTATAGCGTAACGGTCATTATAGCGTAACGGTCATTATAGCGTAACGGTCATTATAGTGTAACGTCATTATAGCGTAAGGGTCATTATAGTGTAACGTCATTATAGCGTAACGGTCATTATAGCGTAACGGTCATTATAGCGTAACTGTCATTATAGCGTAACGGTCATTATAGTGTAACCGTCATTATAGCGTAACCGTCATCACAGTGTTACCTTGCGCGCCTGACTCTGGTATTTAACGGCCTTCTTGGTGTCAGAAACAGCTCGCTCTACATAATCCACCGAATGTTCCACATTATACTCGATTCTGTCAATCATCTCCCCCTGAAAACACACACACACATAGAGCTTATATTAGCATGTTTTATATACACTCTTTGTATCCAGTGTGCGATCCCCGCGTGTGACGTGACTCGAACCTGGCTCTCCACCAGCATGGCCATGTCCACAAACATGTCGTGCAGCTCGCGGATGCTGTTCTCCAGTTTGATGATCTCTGTGTGACGAGTTTCGATCTCGTTCAGGGCCTGCTTGGTCATCTGGGAGTCCATCTTAATCTGCAGGTGAAATGGCCAGCGTGTTAAAAATATTTATTTTACAGAGAGCTTGTTAATAATGAACACCTGAGTAGAGAGGCAGAGCTGTGTATTCCAGGTCTGAAGATACGAGTGTGACTGCGTGATCTGAATATGTAAATCGGTTCTATAATTAGCTGTAAGCTGTACAGATGGATTATGGACATTAGTAAAATATGACTGAAGATTTATAATGCACTTTTTAAAGAGTTAAAAATCAAGTACAATTTTAAACATTTAGTCTTTCACATTAACTTCAGTAAAATTTTGGAATGTGAAGGACACAGTGGTCATGTGGTTTAGGTTTAGCTAGGAGGTTACAGCACAGCGGCCATCTTGCTTACATCATCGGTGAAGACGGCGAGTTTCCCGCTCTCCAGCATGTCCTCCAGCTCTTCATTAGTGGTTGTTCTTCCAGCTGATGAACGTGTAATGAAGTAATAAATAAAAAAAGTACCATCAGTGTGCTAACTGAATCTAAAAAGTGTGTGTGTGTGTGATTGTGTGTGTGAGAGACTCACTGATCTCCAGCTGTCTCTGAATGCGGTCTTTGCAGCGGTCTCTGTATTTGGACTGCGTCGTGTTGTACTCGGTCATCACCTCCACAAACTTGCGTGACAGGGTGGAATGCTGAGAGAAGGAACGAGTACACCATCTTATAGCTAACAGGTTAACACATCTATTAGCAATGTAGCAAACAGGGTAACATGCAAACGTTTTAGAGAGGAGGAGGAATATAGAGAGAGCACCAGGTTAAAGAGGAGGAGTGTGTAGAGAAGATCCTTTATCATCTTAATCAACTTCTATTAATATTAATAATAATACACTGAAATAAATCTGCTGCAGTAGCAGAAATTATCATTTATTTTGTGTTAATTCCATTTCTGCCCAGCAGAGGGAGCCTGCATAAAGACAGACAGAATGAAGGCGACTGTGGCTGTGTCCCAAATCACACACTGCTGTATTATCTGTGTATCTGTCACTCGGTCAGGGTTTGGGTCCAGTTTGGGTCAGGACTGTCATGTAATGACTGATGTAAAAATGATGTTTTCTATTCAGTACTCGTGTTTGTATGTTCAACGCCAAAAGAACGCACAAAGAAAAATGGCGCCCATTATCAGCTCTTGTGTGTGTAAATGTGTGTATGTGTGAGTGTGTGTATGTGTGTGAGTGTGTGTGTATGAGTGTGTGTGTATGTATGTGTATGTGTGTGTTTATGTGATTGTGTGTATGTGTGTGTGTGTGTGTGTGTGTGTGTGTGTGTGTATATGTGTGTGTGTGAATGAAACACTGAAGCGGAATAAAAGCATGTATAATCCTCGCTCGCCTCTGCAGAAACGTCTCTCACACGGTGTTATGTAATGATGTGGGATCTGAACATCGCCTCACCACAGAATAAAGATCTAAAAATGTCCCACAGCATCGAGACCGCTCCGCCCGAAGCCTCCAGCGTTTACATCTGAGTGTGACTTGTTTCAGTCACTCATATTCCATTACTCATTTACACCAGTGTTACAGACATCAAAGCTGAACTTTTTCTCCCTCTCCTCGAGTACTAATCACTGAACTAGCGTTATACTGTAAAGCTAAAAACACAGCTAGCATAAATAACCGTTTTACCTTCACCATTTCATTTGAATGTGAGTAAACCTAACGAGAGTGCAGTGTGCAGTCAACGCTGATGGGAAAATTCACTCTTTTATTTCTTTTCATTATTTATACTTCCTTATGTGTGTTTTTTTATATTCTACACACTTCCTCACTTGTGTTTTTACTTCATTTCTACTTCTTCATCTGAGTTTTTCCACATCATTTACACTTCACCTCACCTGTGTCTTGCGGATTCGCAGGTCTGCCGATGATCTGTTCATCACCTCCTCCTGTTCAATGCTCTGCTCGATTGCTACAGGAAAAAATCCAAACTAGTTATAACACAAAAAATTCTGAATCCCAATAAGAATAAGATTCAGAAATAAAAATGAAGATGAAAATGAATGTGATGGTAATGATGAAGGTGAAGATGACGGTGAAGATGAAGGTGATGGTGAAGATGAAGATGATGGTGAAGATGACGGTGAATGTGATGGTGAAGATGATGGTGAAGATGAAAGTGAAGGTGAAGATGAAGATGAAGGTGAAGATGAATGCGAAGGTGAAGATGAAGATGATGGTGAAGATGACGGTGAAGATGAAAGTGATGGTGAAGATGAATGTGATGATGAAGGTGATGATGAAGGTGAAGATGAATGTGAAGGTGAAGATGATGGTAAGGATGAAAGTGATGGTGAAGATGACGGTGAAGATGAATGTGATGAAGGTGATGATGAAGGTGATGGTGAAGATGATGGTGAAGATGAATGTGATGATGAAGGTGATGGTGAAGATGATGGTGAAGATGATGGTGAAGATGAATGTGATGATGAAGGTGATGATGAAGGTGATGGTGAAGATGATGGTGAAGATGAATGTGATGATGAAGGTGATGATGAAGGTGATGGTGAAGATGATGGTAAAGATGAATGTGATGATGAAGGTGATGATGAAGGTGATGGTGAAGATGAATGTGATGATGAAGGTGATGATGAAGGTGAAGATGAATGTGAAGGTGAAGATGATGGTAAGGATGAAAGTGATGGTGAAGATGACGGTGAAGATGAATGTGATGAAGGTGATGATGAAGGTGATGGTGAAGATGAATGTGATGATGAAGGTGATGGTGAAGATGATGGTAAAGATGAATGTGATGATGAAGGTGATGATGAAGGTGATGGTGAAGATGAATGTGATGATGAAGGTGATGATGAAGGTGAAGATGCACAAAGTAGGATATAAGTTGAAAAATGAATCATTGATCATGAATCACCCAAATCAGCAAACACAGCAAATAACAACAAACACTGTCCACTCATTCAAGTCTGTTATTTCTTTGTGTTCATATTTAACGTGTATTTATTAAAGTAATGCTGCACTGATGATGAAGCTGATAAAACAAACATTACCTTTTAATTTTAAGCGTACTTTATTGGCTGTCTTCTTAATGTCAGCTGTGAGATCCTCCAACTCCTGCTTGGTTTCTAATTAAAGACAGACAGACAGACAGACAGACAGACAGGTAGGAGCGTTAGACAAATATAAGTTTATATATATATTTATACTTATATACAAATATAAGCATTTTATTTACAGTTCATAATATATATAATTTTATATACAGTCCCCTCCGAAACTATTGGCACACAAGTTCAGTTCATGTGTTTGTTCTGAACACTACAGACGTCTGGGTTTGAGATGAAAAGACGGAGATGAGACGAGAGTTTAGGATTTCAGTTTTTATTTCCTGGTGTTTACATCCAGACTTTGATGTTACTCCTCCAACTTGTGCTGCTGTGCTAATTAGATCTTCTCCAACAGGGGATCAATAAAGCTACATCTTATCTCATATCTTATCCTGGTACCATCTCTTCCCCAGGTAAGTGACACACACACACACACACACAAATCTATGCAGCTCCATACGTAGCAAGCTGTGATGCTCTGTGTGTTCTGACTCCTTTCTATAAGAACCAGCCTGAAGAACTTCAGCAGTTTGTGCTAAAGTAGATCTTCTGTGGGATCGGACCAGACGGACTAGCCTTCACTCCCCACATGCATCAGTGAGTCTTGTACACCCATGACCCTGTCTCCGGTTCTCTGGTTCTCCTTCCTTGGAGATCTTTGGGGAGGTACTGACCCCTGCACACCGGGAACACCCCACGACACCTGCTGTTCTGAAGATCTGATCCAGACGTCTAGACATCAGTCTGACCCGTGTTCAAGTCTCTCAGATCCTTACATTCACGCATTTCTCCTGCTTCCAACACTCGACTGTTCGACTGCTAATAAATATACACCCCCTCTACAGGTGTCTCTGTAACGAGATCAACAACGTTACTCACTTCACCTGCTGCTAATAAATATATACCCCCTCTACAGGTGTCTCTGTAACGAGATCAACAACATTACTCACTTCACCTGCTATTAAATAAATACCCCCTCTACAGGTGTCTCTGTAACGAGATCTACAACATTACTCACTTCACCTGCTATTAAATAAATACCCCCTCTACAGGTGTCTCTGTAACGAGATCAACAACATTACTCACTTCACCTGCTATTAAATAAATATCCCCTCTACAGGTGTCTCTGTAACGAGATCAACAACATTACTCACTTCACCTGCTATTAAATAAATACCCCCTCTACAGGTGTCTCTGTAACGAGATCAACAACATTACTCACTTCACCTGCTATTAAATAAATACCCCCTCTACAGGTGTCTCTGTAACGAGATCAACAACATTACTCACTTCACCTGCTATTAAATAAATATCCCCTCTACAGGTGTCTCTGTAACAAGATCAACAACGTTACTCACTTCACCTGTGTGTGGTTTTAATGTTATGGCTGAATATATGTGGTATATCACATAATAATCAAATAAACAGTGTGTGTGTGTGTGTGTGTGTGTGTGTGTGTGTGTGAGAGAGAGAGAGGGAGTGTGTGTGTGTGTGTGTGTGTGTGTGTGCAGGTGTGTGTGTGTGCTTATAGCAGTGGTGTCACTCACTCTGTTTCCTTCATGCAGCAAAAAGGAAAAGGAGGAAAAGAGGAAAGAAAAATGGACAAAAAAATAAACAATAAAAATAAAATTAAAAAAAGCATGCAGTGAGTCAACACTGTAACCACCACACACTCTCTCTCTCACACACATACACACTTTCTCTCTCTCACACCCACACACTCACACACATACACACACTCTCTCTCACACACACATACACACTCTCTCTCTCTCACACACACACACACACACACATACACACTCTCTCTCACACTCACACACATACACTCACACACTCTCTCTCACACACACATACACACTCACACACACACACACACACACATACTCTCACACACACACACATACTCACAGACTGTCAGGACCAAAACCACCATACACACTGGTGATTGAAGATGAATCACACACAGCAGGATCACATGGTTACAATCCACCAGCAACTTAAACTCCATGCAACAGAAAATAAAGGTGGAGAATTCATGAAGAACCCAAACAGTGAGAGAACAGAATAGATGTTCAGGACAGAGGAGAAGTAAAATAAATCAATAAAACTGAAGTACAAAAATAATACATAGTTTAGGAACATTTCCTATCCTCTGACACGCCCCTTTATCACCTGATACACAGGAAGGTCCATAATTATTTGGACAGTGGCAAAGTTTTTGTTATTTAAGAAAAGTTCAGGCTTTTTGCTGCTCCATAGCCATGTGTGTGTTATTCCCTCAGAGATGATTTCATACTGGGACACTTGCATTGGGAATCTGTGTCAAAGTCAACACTCAATAGAAGAGTTCATATAGAGGCTTTATTAACCACTGCACACACCTGTACACCACTGTACACTACTGTATACCACTGTACACTACTGTACACTACTGTACACCTCTGGTACACCACTGTACACTACTGTACACCACTTTACCCTACTGTACACTACTGCACACCACTGTACACCACTATACACCACTGTAAACTACTGGTACACCACTGCACACTACTGTACACTACTGTACACTACTGTGCACCACTGTATTCCACTGTACACCACTGTACACTACTGGTACACCACTGCACACTACTGTACACCACTGTACACTACTGTATACCACTGTACACCACTGTACACTACTGTACACTACTGTATACCACTGTACATCACTGTACACCATTGTACACTACTGGTACACCACTGCACACCACTGTACACTACTGTACACCACTGTACACTACTGTGCACTACTGGTACACCACTGTACACTACTGTACACCACTGTACACAACTGTGCACTACTGGTACTCCACTGCACACCACTGTACACCACTGCACACCACTGTACACTACTGTACACCACTGTACACCACTTTACACTACTGCACAATATTGTACACCACTGTACACTACTGTGCACTACTGGTACTCCACTGCACACCACTGGTACACCACTGTACACCACTGGTACACCACTGGTACACCACTGTACACCACTGTACACTACTGGTACACTACTGTGCACTACTGTACACCACTGTACACTACTGTACACCACTGTACACCACTGTACACTACTGCACACCACTGTACACCACTGTAAACTACTGGTACACCACTGTACACTACTGGTACAACACTGTACACTACTATACACCACTGTACACTAATGTACACTACTGCACACCACTGTACACCACTGTAAACTACTGGTACACCACTGCACACTACTGTACACTACTGTGCACTACTGGTACACCACTGTACACTACTGTACACCACTGTATTCCATTGTACACCACTGCACACTACTGTACACCACTGTACACTACTGTATACCACTGTACATCACTGTACACCATTGTACATTACTGGTACACCACTGCACACCACTGTACACCACTATACACTACTGTATACCACTGTACGCCACTGTATGCCACTGTACACCACTACACACCACTGTACACTACTGTACACCACTGTACACTACTTCACACCACTGTACACTACTGCACACCACTGTACACTGCCGTACACCACTGTACACCACTTTACACTACTGCACACTATTGTACACTAGTGTACACTACTGTAAACCACTGTACACTACTGTACACCGCTGTACACTACTGTGCACTACTGGTACACCACTGTACACTACTGTACACCACTGCACACCACTGTACACTACTGTACACCACTGTACACCACTTTACACTACTGCACAATATTGTACACCACTGTACACTACTGTGCACTACTGGTACTCCACTGCACACCACTGTACACCACTGTACTCCACTGAACACCACTGTACACTACTGTACACCACTGTACACCACTGTACACTACTGGTACACTACTGGTACACCACTGTACACTACTGCACACCACTGTACACTACTGGTACACCACTGTACACCACTGTACACTACTGTACACCACTGTACACTACTGGTACATCACTGTACACCACTGTACACTACTGTACACCACTGTACACTACTGGTACATCACTGTACACTACTGTACTCCACTGCACACCACTGTACACCACTGTACACCACTGCACACCACTGTACACTACTGTGCACTACTGGTACTCCACTGCACACCACTGTACACCACTGCACACCACTGCACAATATTGTACACTACTGTACTCTACTGTGCACTACTGGTACTCCACTGCACACCACTGTACACCACTGTACTCCACTGTACACCACTGTACACCACTTTACACTACTGCACAATATTGTACACCACTGTACACTACTGTGCAGTACTGGTACTCCACTGCACACCACTGTACCCCACTGTACACCACTTTACACTACTGCACACTACTGTACACCACTGTACACTGCCGTACACCACTGTACACCACTGCACACCACTGTACACTACTGTGCACTACTGGTACACCACTGCACACCACTGTACACTACTGGTACACCACTGTACACTACTGGTACACCACTGGTACACTACTGGTACTCCACTGTACACTACTGGTACACCACTGGTACACTACTGGTACTCCACTGTACACTACTGGTACACTACTGGTACACCACTGTACACCACTGATACAAATGCCATGTGTAAGTCACTCTGGATAAAAGTGTATGTTAACTTTTAAAAATTTGCACAGTTCTGGAACAACATCCTGTGGACAGATGAGATGAAGATGTGGCACATGTGGCAGAATGAGAGTATGGAGAAGGAAGGACCTGCTCATGGTTCGGCAGTGTGTACGTGTTCTCTTGTATGTGCTGATGATGTGACTGCTGGGAAAGCAGCAGGATGAAATGTGCAGTGTACAGGGCCATATTATCTGCTCACATTCAGACACGCTTCAAAACTCACTGGACAGAGCTTCAAAGAGCAGATGGACGATGACCTGAAGTGTACTTCAAAAGCAACCCAAGAGATGTGGAATGTTCTGCAGTGGGCAGGTCAATCACCTGAGCTGAATCCAACTGAGCTTTCTGAAGACATTCCAAGAACAAGCAGGAAGTGAAGAAAGCTGCAGGAAACATCTGGCAGAGCTTCACCAGGGAAGAAACCCAGCGTCTGCTGGGTTCCAGACTTCAGGCGTTTTTTTTACTCCAAAAGATTTGCAACCAAGTGTTTAACATATAATTTATTGTTGTTATGTAAAAGTCGTTATTTAATTTAAACTCCTACACACTGTGCAAGAAAGCTAAAATAACAATAGCTATGCTAAAGTCCAAATATTCATGGACCTGGCTGTGCATGGTGGACCTGAGCAGACACACACATTCATGCTGCCTGCTGATGGGGTCATGTTTATACAAGCTGACTACCTAGGCACCCTCCGCTTTAATGGGAAGTCTGAATGAGTGTTGAGTATGTGGCTGTAGGTGAGAGGATTAACGTCCTGAATCTCAGCGTGATGAACAGACTGCACTCACTCTCATCAGGATTGGGCGCAGCCAGTATGGCGCTGTGCTGTTTCTTCACCTGCTCCACATCCTCCGACAGCTTTTCAATGCAGCCGCGGATCTCCTCCACCTGTGTACCACCAAATCAAACACACACACACACATTTAAACACATGTTCATAAGCTATATCTATGCTCTGTGTGTTAGTGTGTATTAGTGTGTGTTGGTGTGTGTTGTTTCTGGAACACACTATTATAGAAAACATTATTATTTTATTACTAATCTCAGCTGACCATCCAACACACCATACAACAACACAACATACAACAGCACACCATACAACAACACAACATACAACACACCATACAAATACATAACACAGCATACAACATACAGCAGTATATCATACAACAACACACCATACAAATACACAACACAACATACAACAGTACACCATACAACACACCATACAAATACAAAACACAACATACAACAACACAACACACCATACAACAACACACCATACAACACAACAGTACACCATACAACACACCGTACAAATACACAACACAACATACAACAGTACACCATACAACACACCGTACAAATACACAACACAACATACAACAACACAACACACCATACAACAACACACCATACAACAACACAACACACCATACAACACAATACACCATACAACACAATACACAATACAAAAACACACCACACAACAACCCAACACACCGCACAATAACCCAACACACTGTACAGAACTCAACACTAAAGTGTGATTAGTTTCAGTCTGAGATAATGAGTTTTATGTTTAGATGTTATGTGCGTGTGTAATGTGTAGTTTTGTGTTTTTTATAAAGTTTATACTAATGAAACAGTTTCAGACTGAAGGTTGGCACAGTGCCTCTGGGGTTGTGGGTTTGATTCCCGCCACCGCTCTGTGTGCATGGAGTATGCATGTTCCCCCGTGCTTTGGGGGTTTTCTCTGGGTACACCGGTTTTCTCCCACAGTCCAAAGATATATGCTGTAGGCTGAATGGCATTTCCAAATTGTCCTCCACCTCATGCCCTGAGTTCCCTGGGATAGACTCAAGGCTACCCTGCAACCCTGTGCAGGAGCAGAAAATGGATGGACGCTCCCACTGAAAGTATATAGCAGTGTACACTGTGTATAATGGTGTAATACACACGCACATCCAGCAGGGGGTGCAGTGATGTGACATGATGGGATAAAATAACACAACAAACACCTGTTATTTATTGTGACATGATCAACACAACACATATCAGTGAGCCGCTGTTAATCACACACACACACACACACACACACACACACACACACACACACACCTGTGTGGTGTCTGTTCACTGTTTGTGCTGCATATGTTATGGTAATAGTGGCAAATTTCCCAAACACTACCACATTTAAATTCCCACAATGCACTGGGAAAGGTTCACTGTCCAAATGCAGTATACAGAATACCCATAATGCACTGTGGTCTATGTAGTGAAGAGAGGTAGGGCACTATGGCATATTCCCTACAGACAGCAGCGTAGGTGTCTAACATTTTCTCTTCCTGAAGTTGTCTGAGATGTGTTTTTGTTTGTTTGTTTGTTTCCTTGTTTATTATTTATAATAAGTGTATTATTGAATATTTACCTGCTCGAAGAACTCATCCATAAAGTTCCCTCGGTCGATGTGAACAACTTCCTCATCATCATCGCTGTCCTTAGCCTGCAAATACACAAAAAACAAGTTACACACTTACACACACACACACACACACACACACACACACACACACATATTCATTAAACACACTTTTACTAGAAATAAAATCTATTAAGTAGCTTCACTATATAGTGCACATAAACACCATCATCAGCCCATTGTGGGCGTGTCCCAAACCACACGCAGCGTTCACTATATAGTGCACATAAACACCATCATCAGCCCACTGTGGGCGTGTCCCAAACCACACACAGCGTTCACTATATAGTGCACATAAACACCGTCATCAGCCCACTGTGGGCGTGTCCCAAACCACACACAGCGTTCACTATATAGTGCACATAAACACCATCATCAGCCCACTGTGGGTGCGTCCCATGGTGTTTACAGATGATCAGTGTCACCCCCCACCAAATAAACACATACACTGTAGTGAACACAGTACAGGAAGGGAAACTTGTGTACAACATGGCCGCTGAATGAAGGACATGAAATCACTCGCTGCTGCTCTTCACATGTTGACCGGAAAAAATGGGCCACTGATACACAGATCACATGTAGAGAGACTGCATGAGTGTGATATAAATAACTCTGAGTGTGTGTGTGTGTGTGCTCTCACATATGGCCGTGTGGGTAGAGAAGAGATGCTAGGCTATATATAGATATATATATATATTATCTGAAAGCCCTCTTCTTATTTCTGTCTTTTCTAAGTGAGACAGATGGGAGTGTTGGATGGTCAGCCAACACATTACAGCCGTCACGTTACATAAATCACATTACAGATATCACGTTACAGCCGTCACATTACAGCCGTTATGTTACAGACATCACGTTACAGCCAGCCGTCACACTACAGACATCACGTTACAACCCGTCACATTAGACGTCACGTTACAGACATCACGTTAGAGAAATCACGTTACAGCCTTCACATTACAGACATCACGTTAGAGAAATCACGTTACAGCCGTCACGTTACAGACGTCACGTTACAGCCGTCACGTTACAGACATCACGTTACAGCCGTCACGTTACAGACATCACGTTACAGACGTCACGTTACAGACATCACGTTACAGCCGTCACGTTACAGACATCACGTTACAGACGTCACGTTATAGACATCACGTTACAGCCGTCACGTTACAGCCGTCACGTTACAGCCGTCACGTTACAGACATCACGTTACAGACATTGTGATACAGACGTCATGTTACAGACGTCACGTTATAGACATCACGTTACAGACGTCACGTTATAGACATCACGTTACAGACGTCACGTTATAGACATCACGTTATAGACGTCACGTTACAGACGTCACGTTACAGACATCACGTTACAGACGTCACGTTACAGACGTCACGTTATAGACGTCACGTTACAGACGTCACGTTATAGACGTCACGTTATAGACGTCACGTTACAGACGTCACGTTACAGACGTCACGTTATAGACATCATGTTACAGCCGTCACATTACAGACATCACGTTACAGCCAGCCGTCACATTACAGACATCACGTTACAGCCAGCCGTCACATTACAGACATCACGTTACAACCCGTCACATTAGACGTCACGTTACAGACATCACGTTAGAGAAATCACGTTACAGCCTTCACATTACAGACATCACGTTAGAGAAATCACGTTACAGCCGTCACGTTACAGACGTCACGTTACAGCCGTCACATTACAGACATCACGTTACAGCCGTCACGTTAAAGACATCACGTTACAGACGTCACGTTATAGACATCACGTTACAGCCGTCACGTTACAGCCGTCACGTTACAGACATCACGTTACAGACATTGTGATACAGACGTCATGTTACAGACGTCACGTTATAGACATCACGTTACAGACGTCACGTTATAGACATCACGTTACAGCCGTCACGTTACAGACATCACGTTACAGACATTGTGATACAGACGTCATGTTACAGACGTCACGTTATAGACATCACGTTACAGACGTCACGTTATAGACATCACGTTACAGACGTCACGTTATAGACATCACGTTATAGACGTCATGTTATAGACATCACTTTATAGACGTCACGTTACAGACGTCACGTTACAGACATCATGTTACAGACGTCACGTTACAGATGTCACGTTACAGACGTCACGTTATAGACGTCACGTTATAGACGTCACGTTATAGACATCATGTTACAGCCGTCACATTACAGACATCACGTTATAGACATCATGTTACAGACGTCACGTTACAGACGTCACGTTACAGACGTCACGTTATAGACATCACGTTACAGACATCATGTTACAGACGTCACGTTACAGTCACGTTACAGACATCACGTTACAGACATTATAGATTTACGTTATGGATACAGCCGTCACGTATAGTACTTTAACGAATGAAATATCTTTTTACACTTATGATAATTAATTTGAATAAATTATTATTAAATTAAACTATTTATCCATTAAAGCACAACCTCATGAAGCCTCAAGATTCTGAATGGAGGTGATGAAACACACACATACACAGTGATGTTCATTATTACAGTAATGTGTGTGTGTGTGTGTGTGTGTGTGTGTGTGAGATATCGCTGATGTATCGTATGACTGATCATCAGTGTGTCCTCACTTTCACTTCCTCATGTATCTGTGTTTATCTGCTGATGAATAATGAATGAGCTTTACTGCTCTCACTCTGTCTGACACACACACACACACACACACACACACACACACACACGCATAAATAACTCCATCCTCACCCTTCCTGCAGACCTGCGTGTTCTGAAGGAGGTAACGTGGACGTGTCTGTAAGTCCATCTACACTGCTGCTTTAACGTTTGTGAATTGATCATGTTCTATATTTCTGATTAAATGTGAACCAAAACATCATCAGACTTTCACACGAGTCCTAAATGTAAATAAAGAGAACCCAATTAAACAAATGAGACAAAAATATGATACCCCGTCATTTATTTACTGAGGAAAATGATGCAATATTAAATTCTCTGAGAGGTAAAAGTATGTGCACCTCTAGGATTATCAGTTAATTTGAAGGTGAAGTTAGAGTCAGTGGGATGATGATCAGATGTTTGTGAGCATCCTGTTTTATTTAAAGAACAGGGATCTATCAGAGTCTGATCTATCGGAGTCTGATTTTCACAACACGTGTTTGTGGAAGTGTATCATGTCATGAACAAAGGAGATTTCTGAGGATAAATAGGAAAAGAGCTGTTGAAGCTCATCAGGCTGGAAAAAGGTCAGAAAACCATCTCTATAGAGTTTGGACTCCACCAATCCACAGTCAGACAGATTGTGTCGAAATGGAGGAAATTCAACACCATTGTTCCCCTCCCCAGGAGTGGAGACCAACAAAGATCACTTCAAGAGCAAGACGTGTAATAGTCCACGAGGTCACAGAGGAATCCAGCGTAACTTCTAACCAACTAAATTGACCTCTCTCACATTGGCTAATGTTAATGTTCATGAGTCCACCATCAGGAGAACACTGAACAACAATGGTGCACATGGCAGGACTGCAAGGAGAAAGCCACTGCTCTCCAAAAAGAACATTGCTGCCCTTCTGCAGTTTGGTAAAGATCATGTGGACGAGCCAGAAGACTAATGGAAAAATATTTTGTAGATGGATGAGACCAAAATAAGAATATTTTGGTTTATGTTACGGAACGTAGTTGGATGTGGATGCAGGTGCAGATCAAAGTCTTTATTGAACATTAACACAAAACTCAAAGTAAACGCGGTCTTTACCGGGAAACAAGAAACGTGGCATAGAACGCTACAAACACATCAACGTATAATACTGAACCCCGTGTTCAGTAACCCAGGCGTTTAAATACTAAGTCTCATCAACCTAAAACACATAAACCTGTGACAAATCTGCAATAAAGCTAACGAACAAAACAAAGTCACGTCCATTCAGAAGCCGCACCGCAGTGCCCTCTGTCGGCGGTGGCGTAACAGTTTAAATGAGAAGCGTTATGTTTGGAGGAAGGAAAACACTGCATTCCATCATAAGAACCTTCTCCCATCTGTGAAACATGGTGGTGGTAGCGTCATGGTTTGGGACTGTTTTGCTGCATCTGGACCAGGACGACTTGCCATCACTGATGGAACAATGAACTCTGAATGATACAGTGAACTCTAAAGGACAATATCAGGACATCTGTCCATGAACTGAATCTGAAGAGGAAGTGGGTTTGACTATTAACATGTTGAATATAATTACAATAAATAAAAAGTAAAAAATAAATGTTTATCTTAAACTCTAATATAAACTATAAATATGTATAAAGTTGCTGAGAAATGTGTGTGTGTGTGTGTGTGTGTGTGTATGTTCAGTGTTTAACATACATCAGAGCTGAAATAAAAACTAAAGCCGCAGTCAGCTCACTGACAGGACATGACTTTGCCCCTGAAATAAAGCACACACACAGGCACACACACACGCACACACACACACACACACGCACACACACACACACACACACACATACGCACATACGCACACACACACACATAATGTGCCATGCCCTGGGGCTTAGTGTGTGTGTGCCTGTGTGTGTGTAAACATGCAAAGAAGGTCAGTGAGAGAAGTACAGTGAGAGCAGTAGGGGCAGGAGCAGGGGCAGGGGCAGGGGTAGGGGTAGGGGTAGGGGCAGGGGTAGGGGTAGGGGCAGGGGCAGGGGCAGGAGTAGGGGTAGGGGTAGGGGCAGGGGTAGGGGTGGGGCAGGGCAGGGGCAGGAGTAGGGGTGGCAGGGGTAGGGGTAGGGGTAGGGGCAGGGGTAGCTCAGTGGTTAAGACGTTGGACTGTTGCTCTGAAGGCTGAATTTAAGCTGCCACTGTTGGGCCCTTGAGCATGGCCCTTAACCCTCCCTGCTCCAGGGGGCGCAGTATGACCCTGCGCTCTGACCCCAAATTCCTAACAAACTGGGATATGAAAAGAAAATAATTTCACTGTGCTGTAGTGTATAAAGGCTTCTTCAATTTAAATTATTAAAGAATGACGCGTCATTAGTTTTATCTGTCTATAGTTATTATTTATTATTATTTATTATTGTGGCACGTCCACTAATCGTAGGGTTGGCAGTTCGATTCCCGGCCCACGTGACTCCACATACTGAAGTGTCCTTGGGCGAGACACTGAACCCCAAGTTGCTCCTGATGGCAAGTTGGTACCTTACATGGCAGCTCTGCTAGGTGTGTGTGTGTGTGTGTGTGAGAGAGAGAGTGTGTGTGTAGGTGTGTGAATGTGTGAATGAGACAGTGTAAAGCGCTTTATAAGTCCAGACCATTTACCATTTAAATAATTTCTGTTCTCACGTTATAGCAGCTATAAACACTCGTTCCCTCACCATCTCTCTCTCTATTCCTTCTCTTTATTCTCTCTCTATTCCCTCTCTTTATTCCCTCTCTTTATTCCCTCTCTTTATTCTCTCTCTATTCCCTCTCTTTATTCCTTCTCTTTATTCTCTCTCTATTCCCTCTCTTTATTCCCTCTCTTTATTCCCTCTCTCTATTCTCTCTCTCTATTCCCTCTTTATTCCCTCTCTTTATTCCCTCTCTTTATTCTCTCTCTATTCCCTCTCTTTATTTCCCTCTCTTTATTCTCTATCTCTATTCCCTCTCTTTATTCTCTCTCTATTCTCTCTCTATTCTCTCTCTCTATTCCCTCTCTCTATTCCCTCTTTATTCTCTCTCTCTATTCCCTCTCTTTATTCCCTCTCTATTCTCTTTCTCTATTCCCTCTCTTTATTCTCTCTTTTTCCCTCTCTCTATTCCCTCTCTTTATTCTCTCTCTTTATTCTCTCTCTCTGTTCTCTCTCTCTATTCCCTCTCTTTATTCCCTCTCTTTATTCCCTCTCTTTATTCCCTCTCTCTATTCTCTTTCTCTATTCCCTCTCTTTATTCTCTCTCTTTATTCTCTCTCTCTTTATTCCCTCTCTTTATTCTCTCTCTCTATTCCTCTCTTTATTCCCTCTCTCTTTATTCCCTCTCTTTATTCCCTCTCTTTATTCCCTCTCTTTATTCCCTTTATTCTCTCTCTTTATTCCCTCTCTCTTTATTCTCTCTCTTTATTCTCTCTCTTTATTCCCTCTCTTTATTCTCTCTCTTTATTCTCTCTCTTTATTCTCTCTCTTTATTCCCTCTCTTTATTCTCTCTCTTTATTCTCTCTCTCTTTATCTCTCTCTTTATTCCCTCTCTTTATTCCCTCTCTTTATTCCCTCTCTTTATTTCCCTCTCTCTATTCTCTCTATTCCCTCTCTTTAATCTCTCTCTTTATTCCCTCTCTTTATTC
>CM022774.1:814685-824685 GCA_012411365.1 Ameiurus melas
CAGAAGCCGTGTGAGAGTCAGAAGTCGTGTGAGAGTCAGAAGCCGTGTGAGAGTCAGAAGTCGTGTGAGAGTCAGAAGTCGTGTGAGAGTCAGAAGTCGTGTGAGAGTCAGATGCCATGCGAGAGTCAGAAGTCGTGTGAGAGTCAGATGCCATGCGAGAGTCAGAAGTCATGTGAGAGTTAGATGTCCTGTGAGAGTCAGAAGTCGTGTGAGAGTCAGATGCCGTGTGAGAGTCAGAAGCAGAGTGAGAGTTAGATGTCGTGTGAGAGTCAGAAGTCGTGTGAGAGTCAGAAGCCAAGTGAGAGTCAGATGCCCTGTGAGAGATAGAAGTCATGTGAGAGTCAGAAGCTAAATATAGTAAATTCTTCCCTAACCACTGGCTATGTACCTAAATCACTTAAATTAGCAGTTATTAAACCATTAATAAAAAAACCTGACCTTGACCCGTCCCAGTTGTCCAGTTATAGACCAATATCAAATCTCCCCTTCATCTGTAAGATTTTAGAAAAGGTTGTAGCAAAGCAGTTCTGCTCGTACTTAGATAGGAACAACATTCATGAAATGTATCAGTCAGGATTTAGACCTCATCATAATACAGAGACAGCGTTAGTTAAAGTAGTAAATGACCTTCTTCTGACCTCTGATCAGGGTTGTGTCTCGCTGCTTGTGTTACTCGACCTTAGTGCAGCTTTTGATACCATAGATCACACTATTCTCCTTGATAGATTAGATAGATTAAGGGAACAGTCCTCTCCTGGTTCAGGTCTTATCTGCCCGATCGTTATCAGGTCGTAGATGTAAATGGTGATTTCTCCATGCGTACTGAGGTTACTTTTAGATTCCACAGGGTTCTGTTTTAGCCCCACTGCTTTTTACTTTATACATGTTACCCTAGGACAAATTATTCGTAAACATGGAATTAGCTTCCACTGTTATGCTGATGATACACAGCTGTATGTTTCAGCGAAGCCAGAGGACAGACAGAAGCTTAGTAAAGTTGAGGATTGTGTAAAGGACATTAGACGTTGGATGTTAACTAACTTCCTTCCTTTTACATAATTATTTGATAAAACAAAAATACTTTTTTGGGCCGCGTAGCGTAATCTTTCTGACTACACAGTAACTCTGGATGGACTTTCTGTTTCATCATGTACAGCAGTTAAAGACCCCCGGGTGATTATTGACTCCAGTCTATCATTTGATGCTCATGTAGATAATATTACTAGGATAGCGTTCTTTCATCTCAGAAATATTTCTAAGATAAGAAACATATTGTCACTACATGATGCAGAAATACTGGTTCATACATTCGTCACCTCTAGATTAGATTACTGTAATGCCTTACTGTCTGGATGTTCCAGTAAGAATATAAATAAACTCCAGTTAGTTCAGAATGCAGCTGCTAGATTCCTAACTAGAACTAGAAGATAGGCCACATCACCCCGATCTTATCCACACTGCATTGGCTCCCAGTAAAATCTCACATTAACTATAAAATACTTTTATTAACCTATAAAGCACTACACGGTCTCGCACCACAATATCTAAGCGACCTTCTGGTTTTATATGATCCTCCCCGCCTACTCAGATCAAAAGATGCAGGCTATTTGATATTACCTAGAATAGTGAAGGCTACAGCGGGGGGAAGAACCTTCGCTTATAAAGCCCCACAGTTATGGAACAGTCTTCCTATTAGTGTTCGGGACTCAGACACAGTCTCAGTGTTTAAGTCTAGGCTTAAAACATATTTGTTTACTCAAGCTTACACTGACTAGATTATATCTCACTACTTCACAGTCCTAATCGTTTTTTTTCCTCTCTCTCTCTTTTTGCCGAGCCCAACACGAATTTATGGAGATATTGGAGATCCAGATCCCTTCTGCCTCTGGATGAGCCCAAATCTTCTGCTGGGACTACGGCTGCTCCTAAGGCCATACAGACTTCTCATTTTCACATTATCTGTGTTACTTTCACAATATCTGTTGTTACCCAGATGAGGATGGGTTTCCCTTCTGAGTCGGGTTCCTCTCAAGGTTTCTTCCTCAAAAACAATCTTAGGGAGTTTTTCCTTGCCACCGTCGTCACTCAGTGTCTTGCTCAGTTGGGATAAATTCCATTTATGTTTCTCTCTGTTTATCTGTTTCTCTGTGTTTATATCTGTTTCAATTTCTGTAAAGCTGCTTTGAGAGAATGACTATTGTAAAAGGCGCTATACATAATAAAATCTAATTGAATTGAATTAAATAGAAGCTGAGTAAGAGTCAGAAGTCGTGTGAGAGTCAGAAGTCGTGTGAGAGTCAGAAGCCGTGTGAGAGTCAGATGCCGTGTGAGAGTCCGATGCCTTGTGAGAGTCAGATGTCGTATGAAAGTCAGAAGCCATGTGAGAGTCAGAAGCCGAGTGAGAGTCAGATGTCGTGTGAGAGTCAGAAGCCGTGTGAGAGTCAGAAGCTGAGCGAGAGTCAGAAGTTGAGTGAGAGTCAGAAGCCGTGTGAGAGTCATATGCCGTGTGAGAGTCAGATGCCGTGTGAGAGTCAGAAGCTGTGTGAGTCTGCATGCAGGAGTTTAGGAGAATAGAGTGTAGAGTATTGAGATGATTTGCTCTGGATGCACAGGCGTGGATCAGAACTGTTCCTGCCATGAAGAAACATGAGCATGGTCATTCTGCTGCAGCTATATGACATTTATAAAGACAGCTGTACGTGTGAGTGTGATGTGACTCATCACTGAGTGTGTGGTGTTTAAGAGTTGGCACTGAAGCTCCTCAGATGGATGATTATTAGATGATGAATATGAGAGAGAGTGTTTCCATCATTCCCTCCATGACGATTATCTGTGCGTTTATTTCTTTTTCCTTTAAGAAAAAGCAGAGCCGTGTGTGCTGTTGTTCTCTCAGAGCTGAAGTGATGGTTATTTTAGAAGTCTGCTCCACATCGTGGACTCTGTGGTATTTGAGGGTTTTGTTTTCTGCATCATGAAGCAAGTGATCAATAAAGTACCTTCAGAATGACTAAGCACAATTAAAGTTCATTAGAGGCGACTTAACCCTCCGCCCCAGCCGTCTCTTTACATTCTACTGCAATAGAACTGCACTATTTATTTACAAAGCAATCCTCCACCCGGCTCCTCCAACCCATCCAACACCTTCCAATCCCTACAACCTCTACAACACCTCCAACCCCTACAACACCTCCAAAACCTACAACCTCTACAAAACCTCCAACACCTCCAACCCGCCCAACACCTCCAACATCTACAACCCCTTCAACACTTACAATACCTACAACCCCTACATCACCTCTACCACCTTCCAACCCCTACAACACCTACAACGCCTACAACCCCCCAACACCTCCAACCCCTACGACACCTCCAACCCCTACAACACCTCTACCACCTTCCAACCCCTACAACACCTCCAGAACCTACAACCTCTACAAAACCTCCAACCCCTACAACACCTCCAAAAATACAACCTCTACAAAACCTCCAACCCCTACAACACCTCTACCACCTTCCAACCCCTACAACACCTCCAACCCCTACAAACCCTTCCAACCCCCCAACACCTCCAACCCCTACAACACCTCTACCACCTTCCAACACCTCCAACCCCTACAACACCTCCAAAACCTACAACCTCTACAAAATCTCCAACACCTCCAACCCCTACACCACCTCTACCACCTTCCAACACCTCCAACCCCTACAACACCTCCAAAACCTACAACCTCTACAAAATCTCCAACACCTCCAACCCCTACAACACCTTCCAACCCCCCAACACCTCCAACCCCTACAACCCCCCAACCCCTACAACCCCTCCAAAAAACATACAACCTCTACAAAACCTCCAACACCTACAACCCCCCAACCCCTACAACCCCTCCAAAACATACAACCTCTACAAAACCTCCAACACCTCCAACCCCCCAACATCTTAACAGTACATATGAGACCCGATTGTGATTAAGAATCATTAAGAACTAAGTAAGCTCCACAGCACAGACTTTAGAGAACCTGCTTGCTATGCTAGCTGGCTAACTTAGCTAATCTTAGCAATGTAACACACAGTGGTTGTCATAGTAATGTTAAATTATATCGTGACAGGTTTAAATAAATGAGTGAGAAAATGAGAATGTAATTGTGACTAATGTTAGCTGGTGTACTTGCATTAAGCTAACGAAGTCATCGATGTTAGCACTGTATGGAGGCATCTCCTAATATGCATATTCATGTGTATTAATAAAGCCCAGTGTTTTTAATTAGGGGAAAGTTATAGAAACGTTTCTCGCGCACGAGCATTAAGGCCGCTGTGTGATGGGCTACACGTGCAGTTTAGCGATCGATGCTAATCACAATAGCTACAGACACCAAACATGTGTTCCTTAATCCTCTACATTCGTGGTGAAGAAGGTGGAGCTTTTCTTATTTGCTGAATCATTCCATATAGAAAAAATAAAGCAGCACTAAAAAGAGACAAGACGATGAAAAAAAATCCATAAAATATTAAAGGTCCTTATATCTGACACGATGGTGAAGTTTCGTTCCCGCGTACAGCAGCAGCGGACATTTCTGTCGTAACCGCAGCTTCAAACCACCGCAGCAGTTTTAAATTTAGTATCAAAGGCCGCCGGTGGCTGTGTGTGACCTTACACACCCATCTCCCCTTCAGACACACACACACACACACACTGCAGAGTAAACACAGCTCTATGACAGGGCACATTATTTCACTAATCAGTTAAAACTAAATCTGGCAGTAATGAGTGTCCCTAGGTAGGGCGCATTTTCATCCACTTAAAGTGTGTCTCATTCACAAGGGAGTGTAAGAACCGGTGTCTTTTAAGGGAGCTTATTCTGAACAGAGAAAATGGTGATGAATATAATATATCAGGACAGACGTTTACGGAAGGAGTCTCCAGTGTCAGGGCTTTGTTCTCGATAAAGTTTGAACAGAAACTAAGTGTGTGAAGTGTGTGTGTATGTAGGTTTGTGTGAGTGTGTGTGAGTGGGGGGGGGTTGTTGGGTCTGAAGCGTGTGTGTATGTAGGTTGGGGGGACAGCTTGTGGGAAGAAACTGTTCGTCATCCTGGATCTGCAGTCGGTGATCCTGTACCTTTCCGGAAGCCAAGAGGGAGAACATGCCATGAGAAGGGTGGAGAAGGTCCTTTATGATGGAGGTGGCTCTGAGAATGCAGCATTGTTGATGTATCTCCATCAAGGAGCCGAGAGGGGCACCAATGATTTATCTTGCTGTCTTTACTATCCTGTCAAGCTGCTCTTGTTCATGGGCCTTGTAGTTCACAAACCAGGAAGTGAGGCTGTAGGTCAGGGTGCTTTTGATGGCTCCCTTATAGAAGGTGGTGAGGAGATGAGTGGGAAGGCCTGTTTTCCTAAGTCTCCGGAGGGGCTGGGGTCGTCATTGTTAGTGCTGGAGGTCAAGTCATCTGGCAGGTGGACTCCCAGGAATTTGATGTTGCTGACCCTCTCCATGGAAGCACCATCGATGATCAGTGGTCTCTTTTGATTTGTCCACGTAGAGGGTGAGAATTTTGTAAGCTGCTCCACCTCCAGCCTGTATGCCGACTCGTCATTGTCATTAACGAAACCCACCACCGTCGTCTCATCAGCGTACTTAATACTGTGGTTGGAGCTGACTCTGGTAACGCAGTCGTGAGGGAGCAGGTTGAACCGCAGGGGGCTCAGGCCTTGAGTATGGCCCTGTGGTGAGCCCATACTCACTGTGATGGTTCTTATTCTTTGTCTGCTGCCGCTACGTCAGGAAATTGAGGACAGGGTTATAGTTGCCCGTGTCCTCCTCCAACAACCTCAGCTTTTCCACCAGCTGCTGTGGAATGATCCTATTAAAAGCAGAGCTGAAGTCAGTGAAGAGAATCCGGGCGTAGGTGTTCTTCCTTTCTAAGTACTGTATGACAGCGTGAGGTGGAGTGTAGTGCAGATAGCATCCTCTGTGGATCGATTAGTTATATAAGTAAACTGTAAGGGATCCAGGTTAGCAGGGAGACAGGTCTTAATGTGCTTCATGACCAGGTGCTCCAAGCATTTCATTATAATAGGTGTGAGGTCCACAGAACAGACGTCATTTAGGCAAGCTGGATTTGGCTTCTTCGGGACAGGAATAATAGTGGCACTTTTGAGGCAGGTAAGCATCCGTGCTTCCAAAAGTAGCATTTTGGGCTCTCACTACTGAACGACATCCCCGGTTAGCCACAGTTTCTGATTGGTGCGCCTCTTGATGATTTTGACCACTGTCACATCATCTATGCAGTTAGTATTACAGACCCATGACGAACTCCGCAGATCAATAACGCTGCCATGTGTTGCTGCCTCTGTGTGGTCTCCAAACAGACTTGCGGTGCTGAAGTAGATTCTCATGGCCATATTTTCATTTCTCTGACCACTGGCTTGGCCTGTCTCACCCGGGTCTCTGTGCTGGAGTGAGTATAACTGCCAGGTGGTCAGAGTTACCAATATGTGGAAGTGGGGCTGCTGTATAGGAGTCTTTAATATTCAAGTGTAGTGTATGTTTCCTCCTGGTTGCAATATTCACACGCTGGAAGAATTTAGATAGAACAGATTTAAGTCTTGCCTGGTTAAAGTCTCCAGAACAATGAAGAAAGCGTTGGGATGGTTCATCTGCTGCTCCCTGATGTTTTTGTAGAGCTCTGACAGTGCCGTCTTCCCGTTAGCACTCGGTAGAACACAGACAGCCGTTACGATGACTGCCGTCAGCTCTCGCGACACGTAGAAGGGTCAGCATTTTATCAACATTAGCTCTACATGTGGAGAGTCGTAAGTAGAACCACCACGGCATTGTGACACCACGATTTGTTGATGTAAACAGTCAGTTCACCTCCCCTTAGCTTGTCGGCTAGCGAGGCGCTCTGTCCGTTCTGTATAGCGTAAGCATCTCCAGCCGGGTCGTGGCATCCGTGATGTTCTGATTTAAATACGTCTCAGTGAAAACGCACTGCAGTCCCTCACTCTGTGTTGTGAGGCTCTCCACAGTCTGATCTAATATACCTTAATGTCGAGAGAGCAAACATTTGCAAGCAGTGTAGTTCCAGCCGGTTTGTGTGGATTAGCGGTCAGCCTGGACAGTACTCCCCGCCTCTGCGTACTGTCGCATCGCTTACGGTGCTTCCTCACTGCTGTTGCCCCAGGCGTGGAAGTATATTTCCTTGGGCCTACACAGCGTACGAGTCCAGGCTCGCTCAACACACTCGCCAAATGTTCATTGTAACAAAATTTCGTTACAAATGTCCAGCAGATGTTGTGGCTCATGAGCACGTTTTCCTCCGCATCACTCACTCCATAAATGTACTGCACTGCTCGTCACTAGGAGAGACCACCGCAAACGTCGGTCGCACCGCCATGTATATTACGTTTATATAATAAGCTCAGCTGCCTTTCTAAGGAAAAAGATACTCCATCCTTCCATTCATCCATCCATTTACTCAGTTATTCATCTGTTCATCCATCCTTCCAATCCTGTATGCATTTGCTCCAGTGTCTGGTTTGTGGGGGTCGTGGTGTTTTTCCACTGCGCTCAAGAAGTACAGTACCACACCGACAATGTTCTCTCTGACAAACACTGCATCTTTATTTTCACATGATTTTTAGTTTTTACAGATCAGGTTGTTGAGACAGAGGTAATGTTGAGAGGAGCGAGAGGAATGAGTGATGTTCAGGTGTTCAGAAGAGCGAGAGGAACGAGTGAGGTTCAGAGAAACAAACAGGGGAAATAATGAGTGCATTAAAAACTGCTGATGTAATGAAATGTGAAGCTGAAGGTGGTGTCAGTGACCTCCATCACCATTGTGTCTGATTTACACTGCAGCAGCTGTCAGGAGACGTGGGGGAGGGGAGGGGAGGGGCGGTGTGTGGGGGGGGGGGGGGGCGGAGTTACATTATAAATACAGCTGTACTGCCATAAAGCAGGTCATATAATACAAAGGTGTAGAACCAGCAAAGTCTCACTGACAGTCATCCATTGGTTCATCCATCTATCCATCTGTTTATCTGTCAATCTATCCATGTATTTTATCCATGTTTCCATGTATCTATCCTTCAGTCCTTTACCCATCATCCATCATCTAATCTCCTCTCTATCTATTTCAACATCCTTCCATCCGTCTCTCTCTACTGGTTCATCCGTCTCTCTCTACTGGTTCGTCCAATAGATATCAACATATAGATATCATCATGTTACCAGTAGAGACCCACAAGGACCATTATAGTTTCCATTAAAACCAATATAATTCCCATTAAGACAATTAAAAGCATTCGAATTTCTGTAATGGTTTCTATTGGGGTTTTTTCAGCAGGGTATGAATTTCACTGCATTAGAGAGGAACATCTCAAACTGAGAAAGACTGCACGCACACACACACACACAGACACACACACACTTCAAGCAAAACCGTTTCCCGCAAAATAGGTTGTAACAGTAATGACAAAATTAGACAAAAAACCACCAGATCCATATCTCCACCTGGTTTCCCACTGAAGATAAGCAGGGTTGAGTCTGAGGGTTGAGTCTGGTCAGTACCTGGATGAGAGACCTCCTGGGGGAAACTAAGTTTGATACTGGAAGTGGTATTAGTGAGGCCAGCAGGGGGCGCTAACCCTGTGGTCTGTGTGGGGGTTAATTCCTCAGTATAGCAGTATAGTGACGGGGACCCTATACTGTAAAAAAAAACCCACCTAACCCTGGTGTCCTGCCCAAATTCCCCCACTGACCCTTATCTATCATCTCCTAATAATCTCCATCACTGAACTGGCTACATCACTCTCTCCTCTCCACTCATAGCTGGTGTGAGGTGTGAGTCCTGGAGCACTATGGCTGCCGTCACATCACTCAGGTGGAGGATACACACTAGTGGTGGTTGAAGAGATTCCCCCCTACACTATGTAAGTCGCTTTGAGTGTCTAGAAAAGCAGACTATATAAATGTAACTAACAAACATCATTGATACAGTCCCCTCTGATAATATTGGAACGACATGCCCAATTTATTTGTTTTTGCTGACATTTGGGTTTAAGAGCAGAAGATGGAGATGAGACGAGAGTCTGGAATTTCAGATTTTATTTCCTGGTATTTATATGTAGACGTGTTAAACGATACGAACATTGAACATAGCACATTTTGTATCAGACTACCCAATTTGTAGGTGAGCGAAAATATTGCAACTGACAGGTGTTTCTTGTTACCAGGATTTTTAAACAAGAAACAGCTATGAACATCTACTCTTCAGTTTCACCTGTGAAGACTGCATTTATTGTTAAAAAGGATAAACCAACATGAAGATCAGAGAGCTGTGCATGGGAGAAAAACAAGCCATTTTGAAGCTGAGAAAAGAGGAAAAATCATTCGGGGCGCTGCACGGACATTATATAACCAGTACAACAATCTGGAATGTCCTGAAAAAGAAAGAAACCGCTGGTGTACTGAGGAACAGACACCGAACGGGTCGGCCAAGGAAAACAGCAACAGCTAATGACAAACATTGTGAGAGTTGTGAAGAAAAACCCGAAAATAAGTCAGTTACATCAGCAACAAGCTCCACAGGGCAGGGTGAAGGTCTCACAATCCTCTGTTCGGAGAAGACATCGAGAGCAGAAATATAGAGACCATACCACAAGATGTATCCCACTCATCATCAGCAGTAAGAGTCATTAATCCAGACTGGAATTCACAAAGACATACAGAGATGATCCACAAAAGTTCTAGAACCAAGATGAACCTCTACCAAAGTGAAGGAAAGTCCAACATGTGGAGAAAGAAATTAATGTACAAGCTCATCTGTGAAACATTGTGGAGGTAGTGACATGGCTTGGGCTTGCATGGCTGCTTCTGGAACATTCTCACTAATCTTTATTGATGATGAACTCATGATGGTAGCAGCAGAATGAATTCAGAAGTTTACAGAGAAATACAACGATCCAAAACACACGTCCACCTCAACACAGGACTTCAT
>CM022774.1:829685-834685 GCA_012411365.1 Ameiurus melas
AAAAAAAGGGGGGGAGCGATGCGGAGGGATGGAGACACACTGCGCATGCGCGGAGCTCCCTCCCCTTTTTTTCCTTCATCCCCTCCCTTCCTCCATTTCCGCATACTAGCGTACTGGCTAGGACGCCTGGGCAGTGGGCTCGCGCCAGCACGCCGCATGCAGCGCGGACAAAACTGTACGCATGCGCAGTAGCTATGGCGACGCGCGAGCCGCAGCCGTCGGTGACGTAGCCCTCTGATCTGTTTAGTATGAGAGGAAAAGGCTTTCATTTCCCGGTCTGCTTTATGACTCCTCCACAGTTCCGAGTGCGTGCTGCTCAGATACTTAATATGGAGCCGGCTGTCATGGCAACGGGGACGTTAAACGCTTAGCTGGCTAGTTTTCAGCACTAATCTCTGACACGCTGTTTTGTACGGTAGTGTGGTAGGTCTCTGTCTGTCTGTCTGTCTGTCTGTCTGTCTATCCCTCTCTGTCTCTCTGTCTGTCTATCCCTCTCTGTCTGTCTCTTCTGTCTGTCTGTCTGTCTGTCTATCCCTCTCTGTCTGTCTGTCTATCCCTCTCTCTGTCTGTCTCTCTCTCTCTCTCTCTCTCTCTCCCTCTCTGTCTGTCTCTCTCTCTCACACACACACACTCTCTCTCCCTCTCCCTCTCTCTCTCTCTGTCTGACTCTACATTCATGTGTGTATATAAATGCCCGTACACACGCCTTTACGCGCACGGTACCACGTCATTAATGGGAAAGAGCCTTGAGCCGTCGTTTGAACTGCGCCTGCGCACTCTGCAGCTCATGGAACCCAGGCGACTTCCGGGATGGGAACGGAAAGACTGACGTCACACGCCCTTTGTTATGAGATGGCTACGTTTCTCCATTCACATTTCCGTGGATGTGATGCGGCTTTACTGCACTTGTGATTTAGGGAGCTTTGCTGTTTGTTTGTTTGTTTGTTTGTTTTGAATTTGTAAACAGACAGAGCTTCATCACAATATCTTCTGATTCCTTTCTGGTAAAGACACCTGACACAGTAAAGCTAATGAAATAAACACATTATGCCTTGTTACACTACACCATGTGGAGAAAGGTCACTGGGGGGTGAATACTTGTGCAATAGAACAATAGAGATATTTAATTTTTTGTAATGGATTGCAGTGAGTTTTGTAGGTGATAAAGTGTTCCTAAAATATATTTGGATGCCACACTTATATACGTACCCGGCTGAAACTAAAAACTAGAGACACCAGTACAGAAATTCGAACGGTTGCCATTACAAATACAATTAAAGCCATTAAGAAATACAGTGAGTTTTGCGCCATATTCTAGACATAAACATGCCACCAATAGAACCCAACACGTTACCAGTAGAGACCCACATGGACCATTATAGTTTCTATTAAAACCAATACAATTCCCATTATGACCAGTAAAAGCATTAGAATTTCTGTAATGGTTTCTGTTGGTGGTTTTTTCAGCAGGGTATGAGTTTCACTCCATTAGAGAAGACCATCTCAAACCGAGAAAGATTGCATGTACACACACGCACAAACAAATTTCAAGCAAAATCGTTTCCCCCAAAATAGGTTGTTGTAACGGTAATGAGAAAATTAGACCAAAAAAATAAATATGCCAGAGCCCATATCTCCCTGCAGTTCTCACCTGGTGTCACACTGAAGATAAGCGTGCTTGAGTCTGAGGGTTGAGTACCTGAATGGGAGACCTCCTGGGGAAAGCTAAGGTTTCTGCTGGAAGTGGTATTAGTGAGGCCAGTAGGGGGCGCTCACCCTGTGGTCTGTGTGGGTCTAATGCTCCAGTATTGTGACGGGGACACTATACTGTAAAAACAGCACTGTATTTCAGATGAGACGTTAAACCGAGGTCCTGACTCTCTGTGGTCATTAAAAATAGCAGGACACTACTGGTAAAGAGTAGGGGTATAACCCCGGGGTCCTGCCCAAATCCCCCCACTGACCCTTCTCCACCACCCCCTAATAATCTCCCTCTCTCTCGTACATCACTCTCCCCTCTCCACTAATAGCTGGTGTGAGGTGGGAGTTCTGGAGCAATATGGCTGCCTCTCATCATCCAGGTGGAGGATACACACTGGTGGTGGTTGAGGAGACGACCCACCCCCACCCCCCAATGTGGTGAACTACACCATGTGGTTACTCTGCGAGGGGACCTGTTCGTTATTAAAGGTAGCTGTTCTAATACATCCTATATGTTCTGCTGTATATTATACTATACTATAAATTACAACAGTAATGTGTACTCTGGCACACTAGGTGGCAGTATGCATCTTCAGTTGTTCCTGCAATCCACCAAAAATGCAAAGAAGACTCACAAAAAAACATATGAGCGTGCTGGTCACGTGATCGCCTTGTGTCCTGGTGACACTGTACCAATACGAAAACAGGTGACACACGCCACCTTTCAAAAGAGTGGAGAACGGCGGTGCCCAAGGAAGAGGCCGTGAAAGTCAGACATCTTAGCCGACTTTAGAGCTGTTTACAGCTAAACTTTCTCACGCTCACTGTAAACACGTACTCCTGGTCCAGAACTCAACAGTAGCTACCAGTACTAGTGCTAGTCTGAAGATCTGAAGATTCACAAGTTTACCTACTCCTTGCAGAATCTGCTAAATGTTAATCATTTAAAAATAATGTAATAATAAGAAGGATCATAACAATGGCATTTGAAGAAGCTATTTCACATAGCAGATGTTTACATCCGGTTCACAAGATAATGAACCAGTGCAGAGGTTTACACGCGCTTGACCCATGACTGTTTTTATGTATGAGGTGCAGAGGTGGTTCAGTGGTTAAAGGCTCTGGGTTACTGCTCAGAAGGTCAGGAGTTCAAGCTCCAGCACTGCTGGGCCCTTGAGCAAGGCCCTTAACCCTCGACTGCTCAGCTGTATAAATGAGATAGATGTAAGTCGTTCTGGATAAAGCCGTCTAACTGCCTGAAATGTTCACTGTTCTGTGAGAGTTCTTCACGAGTCCCGTTTTCGCCCTGAGCAGTTAAACTGTCCACTGTTCTTCAGAAAAGTCCTCCAGGTCCTGCACATTCATCTTCTGCATATTTGAGCTCTTTCCAACCGCGGCTATATGATGTTCAGATCCGTCTCTTCACACCGAGGACAACTGAGGGATTCTGATTTACACCGATCATCCTGTTCAAAAGTTTACACCCCCCTGGCTCTTAACATGTACCATGTTATTTTCTTGAGTATCAGTGATCGGTATCAGTTTGCACCGTGTGTTATAGTTGTGTACGAGTCCCTCAGCTGTCCTCACTGTTGCCTGTTTTGGACGTGGTATCGGTAACTCCATGACTGCGCACGGAGCTATTTAAAACAGGATGTGTACACAGGGAGTGTAATGAGGTGGAAACCATTCATCAGCCTCAAGAATAAGGGCTTTAGTATTTAGCTTTCCCTCGTTTGTTTCGCAGGAATCATGACACACTGTGAGAACATCGTTTTTATTAAAGCTTTATCATCTAATAACAGATTATTTTAGTACACTTTCAATAAAAAAATAGTCAACGCAAAAGCAAGTGCATTCTGGGATTTCATGAATGTGCTGGATATTTCACTGTGACTGTAAATCTATTAGAATTATTGTTAATCAAATCAAATACAATAAACAACAATCAAACAAAAAATTGCTAATTATCATGAAAGTATATTTTGCAAGCAGCAGTGATCACAAATTCCCTGGTTCTGGTTAATATTCCGCACTGAAGCGACAGTACAGCAGCAGTCAGAGTTTTTCATGTGGAATTTTAATTGTGTAACGTCATAAACCTACTCACTGTTATGTAAGCTAGCTAATTAGCCAGCTAACGTCAGCACTGGCCTGTGTTTACAGGACTGACTAGAAGTAAATGAAGTGGAGATGTCGTGCGCTTTTTACACGCAGAGATATTATCTTTGATCGGATGTAAAGACATTTTCATGAAGAAAGAAATGTTAAAAAATAAAATGGAGGAATAATAACGAACAGCTTAAACTCTGTCGCTGCGTCACTTACTAAAATCAGCCCTTATATTCACGTGAGTGCGTGAACAGTAATACCGCCGCTTTAGGAACCGTTTACTCGGTTTATGGAAGGAGTGTTTACATAAGAAATGTTTCTGAAAATCCAGTTACTTCAGAGAAAAATGTTCGTATCCTAGGTTTCACTCCTGAGTCTGTGTAAACGGGATTATAAGTTGAATTACTACCGTGAAACTCGATCGATCGTCTTCAGATGGCGTAACGATCGAGTCGATGGGTTCCTGTGAGTTTGTAAACGGATTACGCTGTCACGAGTAAGTCACTTATTTATTATTATCATATAGTAGCTGATGCACTGCGGTGGCTGAAGTGGCGTTTCAGCTATCTTTGCCTTTTATGGAGTGTTGTGGGCGTGGCTAAGATTTCTGTATTAACTGATGGCTGATTTGTATTTAACAGCGTATGCAAACAGCACAAAAAACTCCACAAGCTGCATCGTACATTTTTGAAAAAGCCGCAGCAAAGTCACGCGTTTTTCTCCGAACAATCACAAAAACACTCTGAAATCCTGAACAATAAAGATTATGATTATTATTTTAAATTTGGGAAGATGTTACTGTTACACTAAACCTACTCTCTAAGCAAGCTGGATATGAGCAACATGTAAAAGCAGGGCTGGAAGCACGGTGTTGATCTCAGCGGTGAGCGGATGAGGAGTAAACGATCTCATTTCTACATCGTGGAGATGTTTCTCCCCATGCGATAGTTTTCCTCAATCCAGGTGAGACGCTGGTTCTGGAGCAGCTCTGGGTAGGTGAGCAGTCGCTCGGTTCCAGGTGCAGGGGCGTAGCGCTCGCACATTTGTCCCTGAAGATTTGGACCGCAGATGGCCGTGATGGAGATGAAGAGCGTGCCATGTTTCAGCTGAAACTGCTTCTTCACGTTGACGCCTTGATTAGGAACGACGGCCACTTTACCCAGAAGGTCATCATCCCACCTGTTATC
>CM022774.1:839685-847185 GCA_012411365.1 Ameiurus melas
AGAGAGAGAGAGAGAGAGTGTGTGTGTGTGTGTGTGTGAGTCTAATCTCTCCCTAACTCTAATCTCTCCTAACTCTAATCTCTCCTAACTCTAATCTCTCCCAACTCTAATCTCTCCTAACTCTAATCTCTCCCAATTCTAATCTCTCCTAACTCTAATCTCTCCTAAATCTAATCTCTCCTAACTCTAATCTCTCTCTAACTCTAATCTCTGATAACTCTAATCTCTCCCAACTCTAATCTCTCCCAATTCTAATCTCTCCTAACTCTAATCTCTCCTAAATCTAATCTCTCCTAACTCTAATCTCTCTCTAACTCTAATCTCTGATAACTCTAATCTCTCCCAACTCTAATCTCTCCCAATTCTAATCTCTCCTAACTCTAATCTCTCCTAAATCTAATCTCTCCCAACTCTAATCTCTCCTAACTCTAATCTCTGATAAATCTAATCTCTCCTAACTCCCTAACCTAACACAGTAAATACACATTATTGTTTTATTTATTTATTGTAAAATGACCACATGTGGCTAAAAACATGAAAATAGTTCTTTATCCAGTTTTTGTGTAAATATGTGGATTTTTATGAAGACATTAATGTCCATCAGTACACACACACACACACACACACACCTCACACTCGCAGATTAAAACAAAATAAATATCTTACTAATTTCATTATGAATTTATTAATTATAAAATGAATAAAACAGCATCTTCTTTATATTTATTTTACCAGAAAGTCCCACTGAGAGACCGGGCTGAGCCACACAAACTCCCAACTACATGTAAACACAACATATTCAACATGATATGCACAAATCCACACAGAAAACACACACACACACACACACACACAACACACACACACAATCACTTACACACACACACAGGCCCCTGATGAAAAACAATCCCACGCCTCCTTCGCCACATTCTTAACGATGCCATTAAATTCATCACCGCATATAAATATCTCATTTCATTTCCATATCCAAGCTGCACAATGGGAAAACACCTTCAAGACTAACATCACTGTGAGCACAGTCAGGCTGGAGAGCCAGATGTTCCAGCTGTAGGTCAGGATGTAACATGTATATAGACAGGTAGTGTAGTATCTCAGAGACCCCATGATGCAGAATGTACTCGGACTCTGTTCAGAATAAAGTGTATCAGGTGGAAAGCGTCACTTCAGATTTCCACCAGATGGCGACAAAAGCGGTATATTCTCTCACTCCTCTCGCTCCGTATCCTGCTTTCCCCCTTTTATCTTCCTTTAATCTTTCCACAGCATCCCCGTCTTTACTGCTTTATTCAAGACATTCTGTTATTCTCTATTTCCCATTATGAAATGTTTACAGTTAAAAGGCCGTTACTCTGTTTTCAGGAATGATTTGATATATAATATACAATGTAAGTGCTTTGACATAAAAAAAAACATTTTAAAGCCAAACAGTTTTTAAAGAAGATACCAGGTTTGTCTCAGTATTGGATTGTACTGATGAGATGTGTTTTGGTATCAGAAGAGTTTATTTTATAGATAAGTAAAATATAACCGAGTCATGTTCATCAGCAGCCATTTTTCATGTTTTATAAGTAGTTTTTAAATAAAAGAATCTTTTCATGTGTGCTGCTGCAGTTGTATGTTCAATCAGCAGAAACACACAAAGGAAATAAAACTAACCCCCCCCCCCGTCCTATTTAAATAAAGATATGAAAATTAAGTTTATTCAATAATGTTCAGTGTAAAAGTTCAATGTAAGCAACTTCTCCCCCTTCACTCCTTGCCTACTTCCTGTTCTTTAAATAATTTTTCAGCATTTCTTCCCCATCCTTCCTTCCCTACTCCACTTCCCTCTATAATAAAGATCAGTATAATTAGTGTGTTAATGCGGTGTGTGTGTGTACACGATGAAGACACAAGTGAGGCAGATGAAGACTTTATTAAATGCTCCAGTTATAAATTGGAACGGTGAGGAGAACCGATGGAGTTTAGAGTGGAGATGGAGGGGGACAGTATGGTCCACTTTACTCGTAGATCCAGTTGAAAGCACAGCTCTTGAAGGAGACCAGCTCCTCAGGTTTAAACCACAGAGAGATCTCCTTATTGGCACTTTCTACAGAGTCACTGCCGTGGATGATGTTCCTGTACACACAGTGTTCGGAGTGAAGTTACTCATGCCCCACAATGCATTATGGGTAATACTGCATCATGAACACATAACATTGAGACAAGAACACTACTTCCTGTTCTAGCAAAGATCTAAACAAAGATCTGGATCTAAAGATCCCCACAAGCCAGTTACCTCACCTGCCCACTTCGATACAGAAGTCTCCTCTGATGGTGCCGGGCTTGGAGTCGGCCGGGTTTGTCTCTCCCAGCATCACGCGACCTGTCTTCACCACATTCAGACCCTCCCATACCTCACACACACACACACACAGTTAGCATTATCCTGTGCTAATCTGTAAGACACCACTGTGCGTTACAGTTGAACTCCCTCACCATGGCAACAACAGGTCCGGAGCTCATGTATTTGACGAGGCCATGGTAGAAGGGGCGGTCCTTCAGGTCAATATAGTGCTGCTTCAACAGATCCTCAGGTGCCTGCGTTACACACACACACACAAACACAGTTTCACACATCTTAAGGACAAAGTTTATGCTTCTTTGCAGTTTCTCTGAAAAGTGACAAGCTGCATGTTTAACGTCGAGAATAAAGCGCAGAGAGAGGGGGCTGGTGTTTAATGCTGCTACGACACGAGTGACCACAGGAAGTAAGGCCTTTCTGTAACTATAAACAGATAAGTACAGGTCACTCTACGCTGTAGTCGTAGACAAGTTGCTGCAGTAAGAGAGGAATAGAATCTTGAGATTACATGTGCTAGCTGTTAGCACACAGGCTAATGATTAGCATGTTCGCTCCACCACTGGTCCTGCACTGACTAACCCCAGTGGAAGTGTGCGGTGGAGCGGTTAGTGTTTCCCCCGTCAATGCCAGACCACATCACAGAGTCAGACAGGCTGGAGTAAGGAAGGGGCAGACTGTGAGAGCACCATGCCAACACACACACACCTGAAGGAACTTGAGAGCGACGAGGCAGAACCCTTTCTGCTCGAAGCGTTTGATGATGTCACCAATGAGTCCTCGCTGAACTCCGTCAGGTTTAATGGCGATGAAGGTGCGTTCAGCCTTGGCAGCCATGATACTGAAGACACACCAAGAAAAATGTTTGAAAAACCTCAGTGATGACTGTAATAAAGCTGTTACAGCATAGTCCATCAGCACCAGCTGAGGAGAGATGGAGATCTTTGGGATTTGACCAGAACTGGATTTATTACAACTATTGCTTCATCTGTAAATACACTTTAAACCTGATAATGACCATTTAAACTGTATATACACTTCAGCATTTACACACTATAGGATGAGTAAATCTAGTGCAGAAAATAAATGACTAGAGGATTTTATATGAACTACACAATACTCTAATCACACTGAGCAGAGATCTGGATCTGAGGTTTATCATCGCCCTGTGTGTGTGGTGTACATCTATAGTGGAGATCTGAGATCTGGATCTGAGGTTCATCACCCTGTGTGTGTGTGGTGTACATCTATAGTGGAGATCTGAGATCGAGACAGACACAACGAACAGTTAGTTATTTCTTCCTACTAGAAGATAAAAATAAACCTTATACTTATAACTGATAACATTCCTTATGTTCGGCATGTCCCGACACTGACGCTCAGATGTATTTGTATATAAATATCTTTAATAGTAACTCAGGGAGGATAAGCTCACTCCGCTGCACGTTTAAACGACGCCATTTTAAAGTTCACGTAAAGTCTCGAGATATTTTCTCCAGCTCTCCAGACGATGGCGCTCACTCCGCAGCGCGCGTGCGTGCGACTGTGTGTAGCCCGCAGCTCCTGTCAGAAACACCTCCAGTTAGCTTAGCATCACCGGCTCTTAAACCCGTATTATAGACCGAGCACTGAGAACGAGCTGATACCGAGTATTTCCAAGAACAAATAACGTAGACGTTAGTTAAAAAAAAACTAAATCTGGAATCCGGAAGCTAAATCTGCGACTGATTTAGCTTCCGATAATTAGCTATAACCTGGGAGTTAACGCTTAGAAAAAGAACAAGAAAAGCTCGCGCAGTTTAGGCTGTAGCTAAAGTGCCCGGATGAAGTGTTTAAATAAAAACGAGAGAAACGCAGTACAATGATGTAATAATGAAGATGAACTGTACACACCTATGCGGTGAGAAGCGGGACACAGAGACACTTCGAGCTGGAAAGGACGGGAGCGAGAAGTAGCTGAGCGCTCAGGGGGTTTATATAGTAAGGGCCGAGAAAGTGGGCGGGGTTTAGTTGAAGAGCTGGACCATTGCGTTCTTGATTGGTCAAGGCGTGATTTGATTGGCAGGCAAAAATCTGTCATCTGATTGGCTTTTGCAAGCAGTGCGACGACGCTGATTTTTTTTTTAAGTCTGTTCCTGCGATTTTATATATTTTTTATTCGTATTTTTTCCGAAGTAGCACTTTATCACTAAAACATCAGTCCTTGTTTTACAATTAGTTAACATTCACTAAAATTACTTTCGTACTAGTAATTAATTTGTCCTCCGAGCATAACTATTTAAATATTTTCCCCCAAATATACACTCACTGAGGAGTTTTTAATATTCTACATTTATATATGACATATTTTACTAAGGTGATGATACTTTTTTTTATTTAATCAGAAACGCATCTCTACATATTTTTCACTTAAAATAAAATGATGTGTTGCTCTTGCAGGCACTGGTTTGAAACTTTGAAGGTCAGAGACTTTTATAGTACAAACCGGAAAACTCGGGGGGAGAAAAAACTTCCGGGGTCGTGGGGCACCAAACCGGAAGTCAATCCAGGCACGGTGGAGAACATGGCGCGTGCTGAGTGTTGTGTGTAGTTGCGTGGTTAAAGTGAACGTGTGTGTTGATAACATTAATAAGAGGTTCGTTTGTGTTAAATCTGTGAGTGATGGAGGCGGGAAAAGCGCGAGATGAAGTGAAAAGGCCGCGGTTAGAGGCAGGAGGCGCTCCTGTAGAAGCTGCACGTGAGGAACAGAAGAAGAAGAGGAAACACGCCGAGAAGCTGAAGGCTTTAGGGGAAGAAGATGAGTCTGTGAAGCTGCTGGAGGAGCTGGTGTTCGGAGCCGAGGAGGAACTGCTGGAGCGCTTACAGGTCAGTTTATCACCGGAAACAGACTTCAACATCTACTCAATACCGTCCTGTATAGCTCGTTTATGAATGAAAACATTGTGTGTGTGTGTGTGTGTGTGTGTGTGTGTGTAGCAGCACGGTGATGAGGAGAAGGAGCATGACGACACCAGTGACTCGGAGACGGAGAACGAGGCGAGGCTTCATCCTCCCTCAGAGAGGAAAGCCGTGTGGGAGGATGAGGATGATGAGGTGGAGGAAGAGTAAGTGCTCAGTCTGCGGGTCAAAGGTCATACCACCTGGTACATGCATCCTAATACAGAGACGTGTGCGCTCAATCAGAGATTTCTGTAAAGTTTCTCGCGTCCGGCGATTATTTCCCCTCAGAACCGGTGGTTATTTGTGCAGCGCTGCAGCTCGGTGCTCTGCTCCAGGTTATCAGCTCTGACTCGGGCACTAAACACACGGCATGTCTGACTGGATTTGACGCCGCGTTTAGACCCTCTCAGGTGTAGTAATATCTGCACCGTGTCTCTCCTCAGTGTGGACATGACGCATCGTTTCCGTAAGGACTTCACCCGGAGTGACGCGGACGCCTCCATGTCCAAACACCGTCTGCAGCAGCGCCTCAAAGAGCAGTGAGTTCTCTCTCTCTCTCACACACACACACACACACACACTCTCATCGCACAGAGACAGATTATACCCACACTCACCTGTCTCACCTTTGTTAGGTTCCAGAAGGCGATGGGCGGAGTCCCGTCCTGGGCCGAGACCACCGTGAAGAAAAGCAAGAGGAAAGGTACTGATTCGTCTTCAGGATGTGACTCGGAATCATTTTGAAGGATCACTTTAACACACACACACACACACACACACACACACACACCCTCCCACTTCAGACTCTTTTATTTTTCTCTCAGATGATTCTGAATCATTCAGAAGAATCATTTAACTGAACAGACACCACTTCCACTGTAATTTCTCTCCTGAATGATTCTGAATCATTTTGAAGAATCATTTAAGCTACACACACGTTTCTACACTTTCCTTGTCTCTCCACTGATCCTGAATCATTTTGAACAGTTGTGTAAACTCAGTTGTGTCACTCAGGTGATGAGGATGAAGATGATGATGATGATGATGAGCTGCTGAAGAAGACGGGGAATTATGTTGCTGCCTCTGAAACTCTCCCTAAAGGCATTATTAAGGTGTGTGTGTGTAATATAAGTAAATGAAGAGTCCCTCCATGGCTGAGTGTGTCTGATTGGCTGGCGCTTTCTGATGATGTCATCTCGTCGCCCTGAGCTCAGACACCTCGTTGTGTTTCTCTCTCTGCAGATAAAGAAATGTCTGAATGCTAACAACGCTAACCCGGGTCAAGGTCTCCTGACCTCGGTACAGTTCCACACGTCTGCTCAGGTGGTCCTCACCGCCGGCCTGGATCACACCATCTCCCTCTTCCAGGTGCACAGCGTCCTCTAGTGGACTGAGCCTGAATTACAGCCTCTGTGCTGATGTTAATGAATGACCGTAATCAGGAGGCTGCCGTGCGGTGTATGAACTCACACAGACACACGTCAGGAGCTTCTGTCCTCTCTCTCTCTCGTCTCAGGTGGACGGTAAGACCAATCCCAAGATCCAGAGCATCCACTTGGAGAAATTCCCGGTGAACAAGGCGTGTTTCAGCGCAGATGGAGAGCAGGTGGTGGCCACAGGCATGTGGAACAAACTCTTCTACATCTACGACATGATGGAGGGGAAGATCATCCCCGTGCCCAGGGTCAGAGGTCAGAGCATAGACAGGGCAGGAGATCTAATCTCTCCAACATCTCTCTGCTTTATATTCCACCAGAAGTGGTGCTCGGTCATTCATTTCTCTCCTGTTCCTCCTGCAGGTCTCAGTGAACAGAGAGTGAAGGAGTTTGAAGTGTCCCCTGATGGACAGTTCCTGCTCCTCACCGGTTCCTCAGGGTTCCTCCACCTCATGACCATGAAGGTACAGGAGTGTGGTGTTCTTTCAGCTCAGAATTTATACACAGACCCATCAGCGCACAGACACAACACCATTCTCACTTCTCCCTCTCTCTGTATGTGTCTGTGTGTCTTTCTCTCCGTGTGTGTGTGTGTGTGTGTGTGTTTTAGACGAGGGAGGTGGTGCGCAGTATGAAAGTTAATGGTAATGTGTGTGCAGCAGCGTTTAACTCGGACAGCAGCAAAATCTTCACCAACTCAGGTACATCGTCATCTCTGTGTGTGTTTATATGATATTAACTGTGTGTGTGTGTGTGTGTGTG
>CM022774.1:852185-866047 GCA_012411365.1 Ameiurus melas
CAGAAACACTGATTGAACAGCGTAGTGAGTTTTGGAGAATGTTCTGGATGCGGTTCTCCCTGCAGTTACAGAGTTTATACGTTGTGGTGGAAATTATTTCTTACTGAGTATAAAGGTTCCTAATTAACATTTAAAACCGAAAGTGTGAACGCAGTCTCTGGCAGCGCATTCATAAACCATGAATAATGAAACGGACGCTTGGAAAACAGGAAATAGTGTGCATTATGTAGAGGATGTGTGTGTGTGTCCTGTGTTATTGACTGTAACAGCTCTTTATTTCTTTGTGTTCAGGCTGCTGCATTATAAAGACTTCTGAAGACATGTACATCACACCAGGACGTGTACACACACACACACACACACACACGACATTATAACTTTTAATAAAACTTTTTTTTTTGCCCCAGACAGGATGTGTGTTTATTTCCTAGAATAAGTTAACTCTACTCTGTTCCTTTATTTCAGTTCCTAGTGTGAAGGAAGTCTTGTGTTGTGTCCTGAATATCGCCATGTTCCCTTTTTTCCCTACACACTACCGTGTGTCGATGGAACCGGTTATAGATTTAAAGATAAATGAAATAAGGAGTTTGTTTTTTTTAAGATCTCTGAAGGTCGAGTGGGCGGAGCCAACATTTGAATTATTATTTTTTTTAAACTTCTTGAACCCTACCCCACTCATTCCTGCCTGCGTTCATGAAGCTCCGCCCCCATGACCTACAGTGGCCTGTAAAGTTAATAACTACAGTTAATAACTACTAATTAAGAACTAAATAAGAAAAAAAACTTCACAAAAGTGTTGCCTAGACGTTTTAAGCCTAGACTTAAACACGGAGACTGTCTCTGAGTCCCGAACACTAATAGGAAGACAAGAAAGATCTTCCCCCTGCTGTAGCCTTCACTATTCCAGACACCAACAAATATCCTGCCCCTTTTGATGGAAGTGGGTGTGATGGATCATAAAAGACCAAAAGTTCCCTCAGGCACTGAGAAGCGAGACCGTTCAGTGCTTTATAGGTTAATAAGAGTATTTTATAATCAATGTGAGATTTTACTGGGTTTAATCAGGGGTTTAATAACTGCTGGATTAAAGGGTTAGATACACTGCCAGAGTTCAGGGAGGAGTTCATTATTATTTTATATTATTATTAATGGAGGTTCGATAGCTTCTGCCATCTGTTTAAAGAAATGTGTAGGTATGTGTACTGAGGATGATATTTTTCTATCACAAGTGTTTGAACACTGAATGTTTTCAATTTTGTGATGAAAAGCATTGTGCTTTGTGGGGCGGAATTCTGACCTACTTCCTGACTCTGGAATCCTCGTTTCCACTGGGAAAAACGCCAACTGGGAGGCAGCCAGCCTGGTACTGTTAAATATATCTACACATACATGCACACGCACACAGCCTCATTATCTTCTACACAGAACAAAGCTCGGAAGTCTTAAATGGTCTGAAAATGTTCTCCATGTCTGATAAACATTCTCTTCTCATTTTCCTGATGACTAATAATAATAGGAAGTGTGTGTTTGTGTGTAGGGAGGGTCAGTTAGGAGTGGTCTTTTAGAGGTTCCTGGAACTTTCACTTTACTCCCATCAGTTCAGACTCATGCTCTGAGATGGCAGTGTGTGTTTTCTCTTCGTTACTCACTGTACTGTGTGTGGGACTGTATGGAAAACGTACATACGCAGGTGAGCAGGACGGTGTGTGTGTGGGTGTGTGTGTGTGTGTGTGTATAAATGTCTCTTGCTGTCTGTGAGCTGATAAAATAACGCAGTTTCCCGGAGTACAGACGTTATAACATTCGGACATTCTCTGTGTCTGTGCTCCAGGTGAATAAAGATCTTGGGGGATGTCTTGGTGCTTGTTACCGGACTGCATTATTCCTCATTAGTAGTGACTGTTATTTGAATAAACACCACTAACTGTATTATTGTTTATTTGCAGAAAGTTTATACCTAAACCAGTCGGTTGTATTCTACTGTAGGCCTGAAAAACAGGAGACGGCTCTCCTCCAAGTCATCAGCCTTCTCTTAGCGGAGTACCATGTTAACTCTAAAACAATTACAAATATTTGTTAAGCTTTAAACATTTTTAGCATTAAATGTATTTCTGATGTTGTGCAAGACTGGAGTTTGGTCTCGGGACGTTTTCACTGTTGAACTGGACTTGTCTCAGTCTTGGACATCCGTCTCGTTAAATATGGTCTTGGTTTTGACTGAGAGTTTAACAAACGTTTGACCGAGAGTTTAACAAACGTTAATTCCTACTTTTGGAAAACAGTCTAATCTCTCTCGCAAGACACGAATGAAACTAGCTGAAATAAAGACTTGGACTCGAAAAAAGAATTTAGTCCTTGGCCCCTGAAGACATCTTGGCTAGTTCTGGTCAATCCAGACCAGCATCTTCAAGAGGACCAGGCATCTGGTGTTCTCCTCTCATCCCTTGTTGTCTTTATATTACTTCAACAGTTTAATCTTTTAATAAATAAAAAAAATCCCACACAAACACACAGAAGAGAAACAAGTCCAGACACCATGATGGCTGCTCCGGCAAAACTGTGCTTTTATTTTCCTTTCACTGGCTCTAAATGTACACGGGACTTCTGAACTGGCTGTTCACCGCCTTACAGCACATCTGGATATCAGAAACCAATTTACTCACCGCTTTTCAGTGCTTTACACACCAATCCGCCATGACTGAAGAGGATCCTCCGAGACACTGAGATTAACCAAGACAATGAGGAGATGACTAATCTAGGAGCGAGGTTAGTCATACACCTTCACCCATTATCCTGCTTACAAACATCCAGACGACATCAGGGCACGGATTTAACTCCACTGAGACACCAGACACTACCAGCCTCTGTTTCACTGAAACTTGGCTGAAGCTCCTTCTACAGCGGGTTCCCCTCCACCTGCTGTCTTGGTGGTAGAGGTGCAGTGCAGCAGGTGGGAGATGGTGTTCTGGTATTCCTGATGGATCACCCTGCAGAGAGAGTCATACGTTCAGCAGACTGTTTCACTAGAACCGTGCTTTTCGTCCTGTAGAGACACCTACATCAAAAATGATCAAACACACTTCCCAGTCCAGTAATGTGTGCGTTCAGACTGCTGAGGTAAACATCTCTACAGTCACATGAACAATATGAAAGGTTCAGGAGGAACTTCTACCTGCGGGTCATCAGGACTGGACTTTAGTCTGGACATTAACACACACCTTATTACTACTCAGTTCTGGTTGATCTTATTCTCTAATTGACTGTTTTCCTTTTTTTATTGGTTTACACTCTCAATGCAGAGCAATCAGAATTTCACCACCTGTTGTTCCCTGTGTAGCTGTCTGTGACAAATAAAACCTCTGAACCACTGAAGTTACAGATTTGATTAATTATCTACTGATTTGCAGTGTTATTAAATTTAACAGCAAATTAACTCCACATTGTTATTGTGCTGAACAGAAACATGTACAGATCTTATTCTCTCTCCACCGTCTCTGCTGGTGGAGTATGGAAGCTCTGCTGAAGTGAACTGCTCCATACCGAACAAACCTGTGACGCCGTACATACTGGGCTGGGAGTCTAAAACCTCACAGCCTCGAACAAACACTGAGACGAGTGTGATGTGGAAAGTGGACAGACTGACGATGTGGGAGGAAGCTGAAGGACTCAGATGTTATTTCACAGTGGGAATGACTCAATGTGAGAGTTATGTAAATCTCACCATTTACAGTGAGTACCATCATCTCCTCACATCTGATTTCCTTCTTATTGTGTACACAGTTATCATAATCAACACGGTTTACTCTGCTGGGACTCGCGCTCTGGTCCGTTCATCTCGTCACATCATGAAGAGTCATGCACTGAGAGGTGGATTCGATTATTAATGAACACAATGTCATTTTAAAGTGTGTGTGGTTTTTACAGAGAGGCCAGACAGGGTTACACTGAGCTCTGTGTCTGATGTGGTGGTAGAGGGAAATCAGACAGAGCTGAGGTGTGAGATTGAAAGCGTCGGACCTGGAGGTAAACTCAGTGTACGCTGGAGCAAGACGGATCCCAAGCAAAACAACACTTTCACACATTTCACTGACACGTCGTTCCCAGACTTGGTAAAGGAGCTGATGAGTGTTAACAAGACAGTGAACCTAACCCGTCACACCCAGCCGTGAGGACGATGGAGTGCAGTATCAGTGTGCAGCTGTGCTGAATCTGGACCAACATCCACACGTGTTCACATCACAACCAATCACCATCACTGTACACTGTGAGTCTGTAATTACACCTGTAAACATGTAATACGGTTAGCATTAGCACTAGCGACACCGACATCAAGGTTAGTCTGAACTATGCAGCAGTTAGCATTAGGACTAGTTACACTGAGGTGTCAGTTAGCATAACTTTCTGTGGAGGACTTAGCAGTCAATCATTAGTATTAGTTATGGCTAACTACAGAAGTAGCACCGTGCAAATCCACATCACCCTGAGGAGATGGAGCGGCGTAACTACAGCCTTAGTTTCTAATATCGCAAATGTGGCAAGAGTCACAGCAGTAAGCAGTGATGTTAGTGTTCAAACATCCAAAAAGTACTTTCACATCTGGAAAATTATCCAAATTCAACAGAAACAGCAGGAGACAGTGAACATACACACCTGCTGCTGAAAGAGAGGGTCTCCTGTCGTCTACATTTTTACTGCACAAGTGATGTGCACACTAAGAAACTTCAAACAGGATGATACACGTATGACACAGGGATCTCTCTCTCTCTCTCTCTCTCTCTCTCTCTCTCTCTCTCTCTCTCTCTCTCTCTCTCTCTCAGATAAACCAGTCATTGCAGAGCCTTTAGATACTACAGTAATACTAGCTGAAGGTGAAATCCAGGGGTTGAACTGCTCAGCACATGGAAATCCCAGCCCTCATTATCACTGGACTTCACCTGATAAGAGAACTGTCTCAAACTCCTCCTCCATCGTCATCAGTACCGGCCGTAGACAAGACCAGGGTCAGTACACCTGCACTGCTTCCAATTACCTGGGCCAGGCAACCAGGAAGGTGACAGTTACAGGTGAGAGTGAAATCCACATCAAACAGACTAATATATACGTACATATATATGAGTAAAAGTCCCAGGACACGCTCAGTGTACTTCCATAAGCATGTTATCAGCCCAGTAATCCAATACCACCCTTGATTCAAAAGCCCAGTGGTCCCAGTGACTTTGACAGAATCACAAACTTCTACTGAACCAGCGGTGTCACATCCAAACTTACTAAGGGTCATGCCGAGGGTTGTGAATAAAATCAGGGCCTGGACATATATTTAGAGGATTCTTTAGTTTCTTGAAGAAATATAAATGTACTGGTAACTGTATTTAAAAACCTGCACAGTTCATTAAACCACATTTTCATCCAAATAACAAGGTTTTAATGGGAAGATTTTGAGATGTACCTGAACTTCAGAAATTCTTTAACATAACAAGAAATAAGGTCTTTGACCAGCAAGACCGATTTATAAAGCAGAACAGTATTTCTTCTGGTTTTCTATAATGACAACTGTCAGTTAAACACTCTCTCCACACACACACACACACACACACACACACACACATACACATACACACTCACTCACACACACTCACACACACACACACACACACACACTCACACACTGTCCCCTCCGAAAGTATTGGAACAGCAATACCAACCCACATGTATAGGGCGATAGATCAGGATTTCAGTTTTTATTTCCTCGTGTTTACATCTAGATGTGTTAAGCATTTTTTTTAGGTGAGCAAAAGTATAGGAACAGATCAGTCCTGAAGTAAATAACATGTAATATTCAGTTGCATATCTGTTACTCGCAGTCACTGCATCACTCCTGCAACTCACTGACACCAATCTGCTGGTTTCTTCTTCTGTTTTCTTTTGGTTTCTTTGTTTTATTTATTATTATTTTCAATGTCGACCAATCTGCATTTCATTACACGTTGTACCCTGTATTAGTGTGTATGTGACAAACACAATCTTTAAAGTTACAGATTTGCGAATTTGAAAACTCATTTTCAGTTTTTATGTAATTGTTGTTTCTAATTGGGTTTTAACAGCAAATTAACTCCACATTGTTATTGTGCTGAACAGAAACATGTCCAGATCCTATTCTCTCTCCACCGTCTCTGCTGGTGGAGTATGGAAGCTCTGCTGAAGTGAACTGCTCCATACCGAACAAACCTGAGACGCCGTACATACTGGGCTGGAAGTCTAAAATGTCACCGGTTATAACATTCAATGAGACGAGTGTGATGTGGAAAGTGGACAGACTGACGAGCTGGGAGGAAGCTGAAGGACTCAGATGTTATTTCACAGTGGGAAATACTCAATGTGAGAGTTATGTAAATCTCACCATTTACAGTGAGTACCATCATCTCCTCACATCTGATTTCCTTCTTATTGTGTACACAGTTATCATAATCAACACGGTTTACTCTGCTGGGACTCGCTCTGGTCCGTTCATCTCGTCACATCATGAAGAGTCATGCACTGAGTGGTGGATTCGATTATTAATGAACACAATGTCATTTAAAGTGTGTGTGTGTTTACAGAGAGGCCAGACAGGGTTACACTGAGCTCTGTGTCTGATGTGGTGGTAGAGGGAAATCACACAGAGCTGAGGTGTGAGATTGAGAACGTCGGACCTGGAGGTAAACTCAGTGTACGCTGGAGCAGAGCGGATCCCAAGCAAAACAACACTTTCACACATTTCACTGACACGTCGTTCCCAGACTTGGTAAATGAGCTGATGAGCGTTAACAAGACAGTGAACCTAACCGTCACACCCAGCCGTGAGGACGATGGAGTGCAGTATCAGTGTGCAGCTGTGCTGAATCTGGACCAACATCCACGCGTGTTCACATCACAACCAATCACCATCACTGTACACTGTGAGTCTGTAATTACACCTGTAAACATGTAATACGGTTAGCATTAGCACTAGCGACACCGAGATCAAGGTTAGTCTGAACTATACAGCAGTTAGCATTAGGACTAGTTACACTGAGGTGTCAGTTAGCATAACTTTCTGTGGAGGAGTTAGCTAAGCTTAATCATTAGTATTAGTTATGGCTAACTACAGAAGTAGCACCGTGCAAAGCCACATCACCCTGAGGAGATGGAGAGGTAACTACAGCCTTAGTTTCTAATATCGCAAATGTGGGCAAATCACAGCAGTAAGCAGTGATGTTAGTGTTCAAACATCCAAAAAGTACTTTCACATCTGGAAAATTATCCAAAATCAACAGAAACAGCAGGAGACAGTGAACATACACACCTGCTGCTGAAGAGAGGGTCTCCTGTCGTCTACATTTTTACTCCACAAGTGATGTGCACACTAAGAAATTTCAAACAGGATGATACATGTATACCGGGATCTCTCTCTCTTCTCTCTCTCTCTCTCTCTCTCTCAGATAAACCAATCATTGCAGAGCCTTTAGATACTACAGTAATACTAGCTGAAGGTGAAATGCTGGTGATGAACTGCTCAGCACATGGAAATCCCAGCCCTCATTAACACTGGACTTCACCTGATAAGAGAACTGTCTCAAACTCCTCCTCCATCGTCATCAGTGGCGGCCGTAGAAGACCAAGGGTCAGTACACCTGCACTGCTTCCAATTACCTGGGCCAGGCAACCAGGAAGGTGACAGTTACAGGTGAGAGTGAAATCCACATCAAACAGACTAATATATACGTACATACATATGAGGAAAAGTCCCAGGACACGCTCAGTGTACTTCCATAAGCATGTTATCAGCCCAGTAATCCAATACCACCCTTGATTCAAAAGCCCAGTGGTCCCAGTGACTTTGACAAAATCACAATCTTCTACTGAACCAGCGGTGTCACATCCAAACTTACTAAGGGTCATGCCGAGGGTTGTGAATAAAATCAGGGCCTGGACATATATTTAGAGGATTCTTTAGTTTCTTGAAGAAATATAAATGTACTGGTAACTGTATTTAAAAACCTGCACAGTTCATTAAACCACATTTTCATCCAAATAACAAGGTTTTAATGGGAAGATTTTGAGATGTACCTGAACTTCAGAAATTCTTTAACATAACAAGAAATAAGGTCTTTGACCAGCAAGACCGATTTATAAAGCAGAACAGTATTTCTTCTGGTTTTCTATAATGACAACTGTCAGTTAAACACTCACACACACACACACACACACACATATACACACACAGTCCCCTCCAAAAGAATTGGAACAGCAATACCAACTCACGTGTATAGGGCGATAGATCAGGATTTCAGTTTTTATTTCCTCGTGTTTACATCTAGATGTGTTAAGCATTTTTTTAGGTGAGCAAAAGTATAGGAACAGATCAGTCCTGAAGTAAATGAAAGTAAATAACACGTAATATTCAGTTGTGTATCTGTTACTCGCAGTCACTGCATCACTCCTGTGACTCACTGACACCAATCTGCTGGTTTCTTCTTCTGTGAAGCTTCTCCAGGTTTTTCCTGCAGCTTCTTTCAGTAGTTGTTTGTTTCGGGGGGTTTCTCCCTTCAGTCTCCTCTTCAGGAGGTGAGATGATGATCAGTTGGGTGAAGGTCTGGTGATGGACTTGTCCAGTCTAAGACCTTCCACTTTTCTCCCTGATGAAGTCCTGTGTTGAGGTGGACGTGTGTTTTGGATCATTGACTTGCTGCATGATGAAGTTCCTCCTGATTCATTCGGATGTATTTCTCTGTAAACTTCTGAAGTCATTCTCCTGCTACAATCATGAGTTCATCATCAATAAAGATTAGTGAGAATGTTCCAGAAGTAGCCATGCAAGCCCAAGACAACACTACCTCCACCATGTTTCACAGATGAGCTTATATGTTCTGGATCATGAGCAGATCCTTTCTTTGTCCATCATTTTTGTGAGGTTCATCTCAGTTCCATAACTTTTCAGAACTGGATCATCTCCGTATTTCTTTGTGAATTCCAGTCTGGTTTTCTGACTCTGCTGATGAGTTCTTTACATCTTGTGGTATGTCCTCTATATTTCTGATCTCGAAGTCTTCTTTGGTGTATTGTGAGACCTTCACCCTGCCCTGTGGAGGCTGTTGATGATGCCCTGACTGTTGTTTCGGGTTTTTCCTCACAGCTCTCACAATGTTTCTGTCATCAGCTGTTGCTGTTTTCCTTGGCAACCAGTTCGGTGTCTGTTCCTCAGAACACCAGCGGTTTCTTTCTTTTTCAGGACATTCCAGATTGTTGTACTGGTTATATCCAGTGTCTGTGCAGTGCCACTGAATGATTTTTCCTCTTTTCTCAGCTTCAGAACGTCTCGCTTTTCTCCCAAACACAGCTCTCTGATCTTATATGTTGGTTTATCTTTTTAACAATAAATGCAGTCTTCACAGGTGAAACTGAAGGTTAAACCATGAGTAGATGTTCAGAGCTATTTATTGTTTAAACAATCAATGTCACATCATATTCCCTACAGTCCATAATATTTATAATTTAAGTAACTCTTCACGACATTAGATCACACGTGTGTATGTACAAATACAGAATCTTATTCTATAATTTATTATTTGTTTTATTTATTATTATTTACAATGTTGACCAATCTACATTTCATTACACGTTGTACCCTATTGCGCCAAGTGTGTATGTGACAAACACAATCTTTAAAGTTACAGATTTGTGAATTTGAAAACTCATTTTCAGTTTTTATGAAATTGTTGTTTCTAATTGGCTTTTAACAGCAAATTAACTCCACATTGTTATTGTGCTGAACAAAAGCATGTACAGATCCTATTCTCTCTCCGCGTCTCTGCTGGTGGAGGATGGAAGCCCTGCTGAAGTGAACTGCTCCATACCGAACAGACCTGAGACGCCCGTACATACTAGGCTGGGGGAGTCTAAAATGTCACCGGTTATAACATTCAATGAGCAGTGTGATGTGGAAAGTGGACAGACTGACGAAGTAGGAGGAAGCTGAAGGACTCGGATGTTATTTCACAGTGGGAAAGACTAAATGTTTGAGTTCTGTAAATCTCACCATTTACAGTGAGTACCATCATCTCCTCACATCTGATTTCCTTCTTATTGTAACACAGTTATCATAATCAACACGGTTTTACTCTGCTGGGACTCGCTCTGGTCCGTTCATCTCGTCACATCATGAAGAGTCATGCACTGAGAGGTGGATTCGATTATTAATGAACACAATGTCATTTAAAGTGTGTGTGTTTACAGAGAGGCCAGACAGGGTTACACTGAGCTCTGTGTCTGATGTGGTGGTAAAGGGAGATCAGACAGAGCTGAGGTGTGAGATTGAGAACGTCGGACCTGGAAGTAAACTCAATGTACGCTGGAGCAGAGCGGGTCCCAAGCAAAGCAACACTTTCACACACTTCAGTGACACGTCGTTCCCAGACTTGGTAAATGAGCTGATGAGTGTTAACAAGACAGTGAAGCTAACCGTCACCCAGCCGTGAGGACGATGGAGTGCAGTATCAGTGTGCGGCTGTGCGTGTGACAATCTGGACCAACATCCACACGTGTTCACATCACAACCAATCACCATCACTGTACACTGTGAGTCTGTAATTACACCTGTAAAATTAATACGGTTAGCATAGCACAGCGAACCAACATCAAGGTTAGTCTGAACTATACAGTAATACGGTAAACGTAATAATTAGCATTAGCTACGGTTACCTCCAGAGTATGTAGCTGTCTGATCTCCAATGTCTGAATTTATCACACAAACAGTGTGTCAGTGTTCCTTCCCCTCCAGTCACGGTAGGTTTATAATGCTGAATGTGTTAATCAGTTCAAATGGAACCTAAGGCTCATATTCAGGCGATGTTTATTTATACTGTACTAAAGAAGGATCGTATTGAGACACCACTGTATTGTAACATAACACATTTTGTATATCGTTACCAAGCTCATGTTCGTCTACAGTTATCAGAGATGTACTTTATTCACTTCTATTCTCTTTTTCCTGTTCTCTTTTTCAGCTGGCCAACCACCACTCATGTCTGTCTGGGGGAGCAGTCGGTTTATAGCAATCGCTACTATGTTCTAATCAACCTTCGAGTGCTGGATGTATTTCCAGGCAAATACGGTCTGGTCGTGCTACATCTTGAAGCACCTAAGGTCCTGTAGGAACAACCGCTATGTGGACCATAGTGCTATAAACCAAAGACAACTGTAGATACTGCTGATGTTAACATCTGTGTAGTTAACCCCAACTCCAGAGTAGCTAATGCTGACACTTCCTCCTGCGAAGTTAACTCTGACTCCAGTGTTGCTAATGCTAACACTCCCTCCTGTGTATTTAACCCTGACTCCCTGTAGCTAATGCTAACACTTCCTCCTGTGTAGTTAACCCTGACCAGTGTATCTACTTCTATCTCTTCCTCCTGTGTAGTTAACCCCCACTCCAATGTAGCTAATGCTAACACCCCTCCTGTGTAGTTAACCCAGACCCCAGTGTATCTAATGCTAACACTTCCTCCTGTGTATTTAACCCCGACTCCAGCGAATGCTAACACTTCCTCCTGTGTAGTTAACCGTGACTCCAGTGTAGCTAATGCTAACACTTCCTCCTGTGTATTTAACCCCAAACTCCAGTGTTGCTCTAACTAATTTTTTGCATTATGTGGATTAGTGTGTAGTGGGTATATTACTAATGTAATGTGTAGGTCATGATATTTACTCTGAAGAACAAAAGGAAGTTAATTGATTCATTACAGTATTTTATGAACATTAAAAAGTGAAAGTGAACTATAAAATCTGAAGCCCAATCTTTGTGCAGGTTTATTGTTTATTGTTTAGGTTTATGTGTTTTTCTACTCAGCAGTTCTCACTGTACATGTGGAACAATAAAATCCTAATTGAACTGCAACCATCATGGGTTTAAAATATTGAATATTAATTCTTATAAACAGCTTTGTACACCGTGTCTACAGTTAATGAAGATGTATAGTACTGTCTTTTATCCATTGTGTCTTTGTAGCCATGCTTCCTGTTAGTCCTTGAAGTCCTTAGTGGGGACAAGAACAAGCAGAAATGTTTTTTTAAATTTTTTAAATTTTTTATTAGAGGACCAGAGAGATGTTTCCACCCTCGAGCCTGCACCTTTAGCAGCATGTAGTGGTTCAGTAAACTTCTCTTTAATGAGATTATGACACTTCCGGAGGTAACTACCTCGTTAGGGCAGCAAGCTAAGACAGGCAAGCCCCCAGGTGGTCAGGATGTGAAACCGACAACTCTTCCACACTCACCTTTCAGCACTGGAACCTCCCTTAGTTAGTGATTAATACAGAATTGCCTTTAACAAATCCCATTTCATTTCCAAAGCTTTTCTAGATTTGTCCATCAATAACACAAGATTAAAACCACTGACAGGTGACATGAATAAGTTGGATGACCTCGTTAAAGTGACACCTGTAGAGGGGGTTTATTTAATAGGCAGCAAGTGAACAGTCAATTCTGGAAGTTGACGTGTTGGAAGCAGGAAAAATGGGCAAGTGTAAGGCTCTGAGAGACTTTGCCAAGGACCAGATTGTGATGTCTAGACGACTGGGTCAGAGCGTCTCCAGAGGACAACTGTCGCTGTTGTGGGGTGTTCCCGTGTGCAGTACTTATTAAAAAGTGCTCCAAGGAAGGAGAACTGGTGACCCTGTTACAGCTTCCAGGACTTAAAGGATCTGCTGCTAACGTCTTGGTGGTTCCTCTGTTACTTTTATTTTGTGAACTTGCTTTGATACTTTTTACTATTTTTTTACTTGTTCAAATTCATCTTTATCATGTAACTAGGCTTGTAATGTGATATTATTCATTCATTCATTGACTTTAGTAAGTGTTTTATCCTGTTGAAGTCCATCCTGAACCGCTGGGACATTTTCAGGAGAATTACCCCCCGAGATGTCACTATGTAAATGGTAAATGTGCACCTTATATAGCGCTTTTATCCATAGCACTTTCACTGTGTCTCATTCACCCATTCACACACACACTCACACACCAATGGTACCAGGGCTGCCATACAGAGGCGCTAGCTTGCCATCGGGAGCAACTTGGGTTTCAGTGTCTTCCCCCAAGGACACTTCGGCATGTGGAGTCACCCAGGGCCGGGAATCAAACCGCCAACCCTACGATTAGTGGACAACCCATTCTACCCTCTGAGACACAGCCGCCACTATGTCATGTGTCAATTACGAGCATTTTATAAGCAAAAGCAAAACTCTGCCTGACTCATCCTGAGTCCTTTAACCTCTCAGGTCTTTCAAGGTCACGGCTCATCAAATAAATACCAACCCCTATAAAAGTTTCATTGTTTGTTTATTTATTTATTACAGCGGATTAACATGACATTCACACAAATACAATCAACCCCCTCTCTGGGAGTGTGTGCGTGGGGAGGACGAGCTTGGTTGGCGATGAAAGAAAAAAAAAAAAAAGGTTTATTCACCTTTTCTTTATCTTCTTCTTATGTTTTACCTATCTACCTTTCACATTTGTGTTTTTCTTTATCCTTTTCCCCCCTTATCAATTAGTAGAGACAGGAACAGAGGCTTAGTTATATCGTGTGCCCGGAAAGTGTTGACGAAATGGCATCCGCTCCCGGCAAACACCACGAAACTATCTCTCCGAATGGGTGCAGGTGTGTACCAGAGCCCGGAGTAACGATAGAGGAGCTACTTGTAGCTATGGGAGAACAGATGGGGTTCGAAAACATAGTATCGGCTTCAAGGATGAACAAAGCGGTGGTTGTGTTTTTGAACCGCTGATTAAGCTGACTGTGAGTGGAATATGGGTTAAGGAGGCGACGTACAGATCACCCCTCTTCCACC
>CM022774.1:866400-886400 GCA_012411365.1 Ameiurus melas
GGGGCTGGGAGATTCAGGCTAGAACCTGATTAATATTGCGGGCTCTCACAGTATCCCTGTGGGAGTTCGTGTGTGTATATTGATACTCTTCATACGTAACGCAAACAGATGCTGAAAATCTGTGTCGAGGGGTACACTGAAAAAAAACAGAGCATAGGTCTATTACCGTGTACCATTTAGTCCCTTCTGGTATGTTAGACAGAAGGGTGTGTGGGTCGGGCACCACAGGTGTTTCCAGCATGACTACTTGATTCACAGCCCTTAAGTCATGTACCCAACCTCCATTTATCCGAATCTGGTTTTGTTACAGGGAAAATGGGTGTGTTGAACTGGCTTTTGGTGGGGATTAGTACTCCAGCCTCCATCAGACCATGTATCGTTGGCTGCATTGCGGGTGGATTCTGTGATTTTATTGCAAATATAGGCGTGATGGCCTCGGCTCCCGTAGTTTCTCACGTGGTGGCGCCGTTCCCTTTATCTCATTTTCTTTTCCTTTCTCTTGCCCTACTTTAACTTTGTCATTATTCACTTCCTTTGCCTTTTCTGCTTATTTCTTTCTCTAGCTCCGCTTTCTCTTCCCTTTCCTTCAAACCACTCCACTACTTCTTTCTTTATATCCTTATATATTATTTTTTCTTTTTTTTCCGAGCTTTGTCCATACCTTCTTCCCTCTTTTATCTCATCCCTCACTACACGTCTTTCCTTCATTTCATACATCGTTGCTCATCAAAGCGTCATCACTACTGGCCATTTCAACACTTCTCTCCTTTCTTTGTATTAGTTTTTTTCCCCTCTTCCCCATTTTTCCAATAATGTTTAATGTCTTTTCTATTTTCTTTGTGCATTTGAATAATAATCTCTATTGGATTTACTTCCATTTTTCCAGCCGCCATCTTACCCCCCCCCACACACACACACACACACACTTCTCCAAGGTGCGTTATCTCAAAAATCCCCAGCCTCTCATAAATAAGAGAATGCTCCTTTATTTTTGGGTGTGCCTTTCTTTCAAATTTAGAAAATATTTTCACAACCAAATGCTTTTTTCCCCTTACCTGTCCATCTTTTTGTACACACGGGCACGACCTGTTAGTTCTCCACATAGCATGGTGCTGGGTTTTTTTGTTGTTGTTTGTTTTTGTTTTTATAGGTTTCCCTCTCCCTTCTCCTCAGCCCAGCTTTCCCTATCGGCTCACAGTTTACATTTGTTACTTATACAGTAAGTATTGTATAATACTTATAGTGCCTTGCGAAAGTATTCGGCCCCCTTGAACTTTTCAACCTTTTGCCACATTTCAGGCTTCAAACATAAAGATATAAAATTTCAATTTTTTGTGAAGAATCACCAACAAGTGGGACACAATTGTGAAGTGGAACGAAATCTATCTAAATCTAAACTTTTTTTGGCAAATAAAAAACTGAAAAGTGGTGCGTGCAAAATTATTCGGCCCCTTTACTTTCAGTGCAGCAAACTCACTCCAGAAGTTCAGCGAGGATCTCTGAATGATCCAATGTTGTCCTAAATGACTGATGGTGATAAATGGAATCCACCTGTGTGTAATCAAGTCTCTGTATAAATGCACCTGCTCTGTGATAGTCTCAGGGTTCTGTTGAAAGCGCAGAGAGCATCATGAAGACCAAGGAACACACCAGGCAGGTCCGTAATACTGTTGTGGAGAAGTTTAAAGCCGGATTTGGATACAAAAAGATTTCCCAAGCTTTAAACATCCCAAGGAGCACTGTGCAAGCGATCATTTTGAAATGGAAGGAGTATCAGACCACTGCAAATCTACCAAGACCTGGCCGTCCCTCTAAACTTTCAGCTCAGACAAGGAGAAGACTGATCAGAGATGCAGCCAAGAGGCCCATGATCACTCTGGATGAACTGCAGAGAACTACAGCTGAGGTGGGAGAGTCTGTCCATAGGACAACAATCAGTCCCTAACCCTAACCCATATATTCCTCTATGTTATTTGTAGTTCTGTAGAACACAGTCAATGTTTAATCTGGCCTTTACCATTCTAACAAAAACCATGTTTGCATCACAATCTAACGACTCCTCAACTTTGACATACAGTTGACATCTCCTTCTCCCCTTCTGACTGTATCTAACCAAAAATAAACAACTGCTTGGAAAACTTTTCTCCAAACATCGTGAACATCTGTATTAACAGCTGAAACAAGTTGTAAAGTCTGTTGCACTCCAGAAAGCAGTGATAGACTGTTTCCCTCTGTGAACAAAAAGGACAGTTATCTCTTACACTGGGATTAATAACAGAAATAAAAGCATTTACTGCCACAATACCATGTAAAATTCTCCACTGTAAGTCTCCAACCCTTTTTGTCAACGGTGGTTTATACAGCGCTTTCCACGCAGGTTTGACTTCTCTGTCAAGCCCTAGATGCGCTCTCCAAGGAGTGTTAGACCTACCACGTAGTTTACTTTTGTTTGTCACTTTTACATTAAGTTTTCCCCCCATGACTCCAAACCTGTTTGCGAGGGTCTCTCTGGACTCTAATAGCTGTCCTGTACTTTAAAATCAGGAAGGAGGGTCACTTCAGGGAAGGGTTCGTCAGCATTCGGGTGACAGTGTCTGTTACAGTAGTTGTTCAGTAGACACAGTTCCGTTTTTGTGAGTTTGCGCTTCCACGTGTTGAGCAGTTGGCTTAAGACCCTGGTGGGAGTCACTCCCACTTGAGAGGCTAAGCCTGCAGTGTTGATCAAACAAGGTCCACACCGCTCGACCACCTGTCCTAGCATGACAATCCCAGCTGAACAAAATAACTGCATCACAAAGGGTCCTGCTATGCACTCCATGTTGAAACGAGTCCTATACACCACTGGTTCCTTCAGCAGCCACGATAGGGTCTCACAGCCTGGTCTTATCCGTTTGTGGAGCATTCCCCACACAGTAAACAGTCCTCGGTAGAACTTTGGGAGATTGTGAAGTTTGTGAGAGGTCAAGTCCATCAACTACAAAGACTCATCAAGACACAAATTCTGGCCTCGGGTCAATATGGCTCGGGTCAAGGGTCTCAGACAAGGTCTCTGGGCCCGACGAGGAGCCTCTGAATAAACTGGGTTGGAAGACAGCACCCCTGCTGGCAGGATGAATGAGTCCTTTCCCTCCTTCCTCTTTGGGTAGAAAAAGTACACTCGTTTACCCAATGCAATCGGTCCCAGAAAAAGTCCACCAATACTGTTTGTATTTTTAGCCAGCAGTTGTGCTGGAGGGTCTACATATGATAACCTGTGCCACAGCATAGATGACACCAAGTTGTTAATCACAAGTATACGCCCCCTAAAAGACATGTGTGGTAATATCCATTTCCATTTATTTAGACACCCTTCAACCTTCTCTAAAACATTGTCACAATTTTTCCTGACAAAAGTTTCATCACCAAGATAAACACCAAGGTATTTAAAACCACATTTGTTCCAATTTAGCCCAGCAGGTAAAAGCAGTTTCTTGCTCAACTCATTGCTGATTGTTATGGCTACACTTTTTCCCCAGTTAATTTTTGCGGAGGATACTACACCAAAATCATTGATGTGTTCTGCAAGGGTTTTAATATCTTCTTGTTTCTTGGTGATTGTCATGATTCCCCTGTGCAGCAGTGCGCTTTGTGCACTCGTGCACATGCTTCTTCACGGTCAACAGAGTTGACAGTTGGACACGTGTTTGTTGTTGGCATCATGTCTCCGCCTCGTCTTGTCATAGGGTCATATGTGTTTTGGTATTGCCCGCAGCTGTTAGCAGTTCGATGCTAATCAGGTGTGTGCATATATACTGGGAGCCGTGCTACACACGGCGTGGGTAATTCACGGACTCTATAGAGAGATAGCAATGTAGATATTCCTGCCGGATGTTCTTGTTCTTGACTAGGTTCATGTTTATTAGTGCTAGTCCATGTTTAGGCTAGGTAGCATAGCTTAGCTTCTAGCCTACCAGCTTCTAGAGTAGCATAGTTAAATAGATCTAGATAGATCGATAAAGAGTAAGAGTCTTATGTACCATGTCATTTGTCATTGTTCTTGTTTATGCCGTGAGTCATAGTTCTTATTCATGCCATGTTTCATGTTCCATAGTTCATAATTTGTGTTTCACTGTCTCCTAGCCCTAGTTCATGTCAAGGCTAGTTAGCGTATAGCCTAGCTTAGCCTAGGTTAGCTTAGTTCATGGTGGTTGTCATCTGTTATGTTTCTTGGTTTTGTTTCTCTTGTGTCTGCTCTCCACAGCTAAAATAAAATGGTCTCGTCCGCACTGCGCTTGCATCCGTCTTCCCTGACGTCACGCCTCGGGACAGTGATGACAACAACATCAGCAGCATACGCAGATAATGTAAAAACTGTTTCACATCCAGGAAAGGTTACACCTGAAAGAGAATTAATCTGTGTAGGAGATGCTCTATGGCCAAGTAGCACAGCATGCCAGATAATGAGCATCCTTGTCTAACTCCTCTCTGGACCTTAAAAGGAGAGCTTAAACCACCGTTGATCTTTAAAATACTCTCAATGTCACTGTACAAGACTCGCACCATTTTTATAAAACCAGAGCTGAACCCAAAAGCATCTAGTGTATACCACAAATACTGATGTTCAACCCTGTCAAAGGCCTTTTCCTGATCTAGAGCAAACAAGCAGAATTCACAACCCAATGACTTGGAGAGGCCCAAAAAATCACAAATGAGGATGAGGTTATCAGATATCAACCTGTTGGGTATGCAAAAAGTCTGATGAACATGAACAACATGTTCCATTACTTTTCTCAGCCTCATGGCCAACACCTTTGATAAAAGTTTATAGTCCGTGCTGAGAAGAGCCACTGGTCGCCAGTTTCTAATCTCCTGTAAATTTCCTTTTTTGGGGAGAAGAGTAAGGATTGCTCTCCTGCAGCTCACTGGTAGTTGTCCCTTGTTCAGGCTGTCTCCCGCCGCCTCCACCAAACACACCCAAATAAACCACCACCTTAAGAAAAAAGAAGATCAGAAAACTTACAAACTCCACCACGTTCACTCACAACATTCACTCAAAAAAAGAAAAATAATAGAGAAAGTAGATTAAAGCTTAAAGAGTCTGAAGAAAGACAATAGCTCTCAAACATGCAGCTCTCACACTAACCACACCCACTCCCGGCATGCACCAGACACAGATAGAGACTTTGACTTTAAAAGGTCCTTTAATATCCAAAAGTTCTCTTTTGCTTTTCTTATTAAAAATTCCATCACAGGAGGAACATATACATCATCGAGTATCATGTTTCAGCACATCACAAGAATACTCAATTCAGATACATAAATAAATAGATAAATAGGGGAAAAAAATAAAATAAATAAAAATTGTAATCAATAAACTAAATAAATAAATAAGAATTACAACAAATAATTCAGATTTCCAGCATGATCGACATCACAAATACATTGTTTTACACCCCATTTGCGTTTAAATGATTCAAGATCGGTTACCAGTTTATAGTAGGTGTATTCGATTCTCAATCTTGATTTTATCAGCCCTTTAACAACAAGGCCAACTCCATAAGTTCTCTGCCACACAGTTTGTCTTTTCGTTGTTAGCCAAATGGCCATTTTAACTTGTCCGAATAAAAAGTTCAGCAGTACATGAGAGTCTTTCCTACTCTTTTTATAATTAGGTCCATATACATAACACACAGGAGAGAAGGTTTCTCTCAGGGTTCGACACCATCCCTCCATTATTCGGGAAACAAAGACCGTAATCTTGTGCAGTTTAAGAACAGATGAAAAACAGTTTCCTGTATGCCACAGAAAGGGCATCCCTCCCTCACCTGCGGATCAAGACGTGCTCTGTGTCTGTTTGTGGCTATTATACCATGCACTACCCCTCACTGGAGATCTCCAGTTCTTTTTTTTATAGGGGGTTTGTACAAGGTCCTCCAGCTGTCCCTGGGGGAGGCACTGAGCCCAAACACCTCCTGCCATTTAGACTGTTTTCCATCTGCAAGGGCTTGAAGGTGTACCATCTTTGTGCACATGCGTTAGAGTGACTTTTTTCCCCGTGTTGCTGAAGGCTCCCAATTGGGGGCGTCTTGAAGGATAATATTCCACCTTCGTTTTCCTCACAGCTTTCAGTCCTGGGCAGGCTCCTAGTTCGAGGAAAATAGGTGGATCCGTCTCTCCATTGTCATTTTTCAAGGTAAGTCTGTAGCTCTGTGGTAATGACTCAACAATCTGAGTCAAAACCTTCTTTGCCACTGCGGATCGACCTTATGCCCAATCTCCTTGCGAAAAGCTCAGCTGTTATCCATTCACCCATAGACCTTTCCTGAACGACAGGTCTTCAAAAACGTCCAGGTTCAGCGCCAGAGTTGAAGAGTAGTGGTTCTTCTCTTTGCCACATGCTTTGAGCATTGTTTGAAATCCTATAAAACTTACAGAGAGTCCACACCCTTAGGAGCAATCTGAAAAGGTTTTAGCCCGACAGGTCCAGCCTGTTTATATCCATCAGGAACAAATGACGATCCAGGCCCATGTTGCCCGGCTTCCTCAATAAGGCACACGCTATCCCAGCCCAGCTTACGTTCTTCCCGGTAGAGGTCTCTGAGCCACTTGGAGTCTAAAAGTTTTCACTCTAGCCCCGATGTCCACTAGGCCTTGTCCACCTTCTAGTCTGGGAAGATACAACACCGGTGCCTTCAGCCAGTGCTGACCTGACCAGAAAAAATCTACCAGACACTTTTGGATGCGTCTTATGAGGTCTACTGGGGTCGAGGATCATCGTTTTGTGCCAGAGAGAGGAGGCCACGAGGTTGTTACATATAAGTACCCTTCCCCTGTATACATCTGTCCCCAAAAGAACTCCTAAATATTTAAACCCTGTTCGTCCCCATTGCAACCCCGCCAGGAAGTGGTGGACTTTACGGCATGGCCACACCACACGGCATCACTCTTATGCCAGTTGACCTTTGCAGATGATGCTTGTCCATAACAGTCCAAGGCTTGTTCTACCACCTTAATATCATCAACACCTCTAATTAAAACTGTAACATCATCAGCATATGCAGACAATTTGGTGGGTTGTAGGGAATTCAGAGTGTTAATTCAGGAGACCTTTTAAATCTCTCCTGAGTTTACACAGCAGAGGTTCAATAATTATGCTGCAGAGTTGTCCCGACAGGGGACAGCCCCTGGCTGATACCCCTCTGAGCCTTCACAGCAGTACTTAGGCTACCAGTCACTTTTATCATAAATGTAGCATCAGAGTATAGTAGCCCTATCATTGATATAAAATTTTCACAAAAACCAAAAGCCCTTAGAGTGTCAAAGAGAAAAACATGTTCGACTCGGTCAAATGCCTTCTCCTGATCTAATGATAAAAACCCCATATCAATCTTACTATCATAGGCATAATCATACAAGTCCCTTACTAGATGCAGGTTATCTGTAATAGATCTGTCTTTTATACAATATGATTGATCTCTGTGTATTATCGTGTGCAGTACATTATTTGCCCTGTTCACCAAGCATCTTGAAAAGATTTTGTAGTCCGAACACAAAACTGCTACAGGTCTCCAGTTCCTTAAGTGTGTCAGGTCCCCTTTCTTGGGAAGCAGTGTCAAGACTGGAAGCTCTTGGGGAGATTATTTTCAGCGATACTTTTCTGAAGAACTTCAAGATAGTCATTAAAGAGAACAGGCCAAAAAGCCTTGTAGAATTCAGCCGGTAGTCCGTCTATTCCAGGTGCTCGGCCTACAGAGAGTCCCATTACCGCAGCTGTGACTTCCTCGTAGGTTAGTCCAGTCTCCAAGGAGTCTTTCTGCTCTAACGATAGAGCTGGAAGACTGCAGAGCAGTTAATTCCTACATTGTTCATTTGAGGTCTCAGAAGCATATAGGCTTGTGTAGTAATCCACAGTGATCTTTCGCATCTCCGTAGGATCCGAGGTGTCTCGACCCTTACAGTCTTTTAAAACGTACATAATTTTCCCTTGATCATTTTTATGCTCCAAATTAAAAAAGAAGGAAGTGGGAGCATCCATGTCACGTGTCGTTAAAAAGTTACTTCTAACAAGAGCACCCTTTACCCTTTCATTCAAAATTGAGCTCAGCAGATTAGACTTTACAGCACATAGTCCATGAAGGCGAGTAGGATCATTTCTTGTCATGCTTAGTTCTATGCCCATAATCTCTCTCTCAAGACATTCCACCGACTGTTTTATGCAAAATGTAGAATATGATAGGTACTGTTGACAGAAAGTCCTTATTTGGGCTTTTCCTACCTCCCACCATTGTATGCAGTTTTCATAAAAGATTTTCTCACGTTTCCAAGACTCCCAGAAAGAATTAAAAATCTCACAGAAATGTTTATCTTGCAATAATTTAATATTAAAATGCCAGTAGTAGTTTTTGTGCTTAGTTGTTTGTAAAGTGCACTCTACGGTAAGTTTATAGTCAGATATTGGGGTGGGACAGATGTTGGACTTTAGACACCTGTTCCTCATGCCATATGATACATAGAACCTATCTAACCTAGCGGCAGAAATCTTTCCATCCCGGACTTTCACCCATGTATACTGACGTGTAGAGGGGTTATGTTCCCTCCATACATCCGATAGGTTTTGGTGTTTGATCACGTTGGCTAATCGAGTGGCACTCTGAGCGTGAGGTTCCTCACTATTCCTGTCATGCGTAAAATCCAAAGTGCAATTAAAATCTCCCCCCAAGATCACGAGGTCATCTGCATGTTGTCGACCTAAAAAATCCTCTAATTTATTAAATAGATGTATCCTGTCTACGCCTACGTTCGGGGCATAGTTGTTCACAAAGAGAAAGATGAATGTGCTGATTTCCGCCCTCACTATCAATAGTCTCCCTGGATCAATTTCATCTTTTGACAGAATTTTTACTTTAACAGTAGGAGAGAAAAGAACTGCCACTCCGGCACTCAGGTTGGACCCATGGCTGAGGACCATGTCTCCTTCCCACCATAGGCCCCATTCAGCCTCATTGTTTAAGTCACTGTGAGTCTCCTGCAACAGGATCACACTCAAATCTTTCAGCTGCACTATCTCAGAAAGTAACCTGTTCTTTTTACCCCCCCTCATCCCATTGACATTCAGAGATCCCACCCGCAAGACTTCCATAAAGAAAAGGAAGACGAGAAAGGAGAAAGTACGTAAAAAGAGAAAATCAGTCAACATCATCATCATTGTGTTTGCGTTTTTCTTTTGCCTTTGCCCTCGTTATTCTTTCGTTCCCTGTTCGTGTCCTTAGCCTAATAGAGGTCAAGTGTTTACTTAGACGAAATCTCGCATGTTTTGGGAGTTCGTCATAGTTACAAGTTTTCCTCGCCATTATAACAGATGCAGTGAATTTTTCAGGATTTGGGAAGAAATTACTGAGTTCTACTCCTGTTTGACCTTTTGTCTCATTTAAAAAACAGTTGAGTTCCTCAAGCGTATACAAATCTTGAGCAGCCACACTTCTCATATCTGTATCTGACCAGTGTTCCTCATCCTTCGACCCATCATCAGCACATTGAGACATATCATCTAGCTCATCATTCTCATTATCTTCAGAACCCACTGCTTGTGATTCTTTAAGTATACACATGTCTTCATTACCTTCATTCACATCACTTATATCAGTCACATCAGTAATAATCTCAGAGTCACTAACTGGCTTCTCAACACTCCCAACAGCTACATTATCATCACTCACCTCCTCTGAGGTACCTTCATCCTGAGTCTCAGTGTTCTGCTTTTCCGGGTCCTGCTGATGTTGTTGTTCACTGTCCACACCTCCACACGATGTAGACGGCCGCTGATCATCCTTATGTGTGCATGTAAAACGCATTGCCCCTAGCTCAACACATACAAAAACTTCAGATTCTCGGTACTTGCATAAATCAGAAAAGATTTCTCTTCCTGTTTAACTCGGAACGAGACTTCCAGAGTGCGCTCCGGCGAGTTCAGAAACATCACCACCTGGCGGCGGAAACAGGTAACGTGTTTAAGCGCCATGTTTTTGCAGCCTAAAGGAATCATCCTCACTGGGCTTGATAACTTCCCAAATCTCTGCAACTCTTTAGTGATCGTCTCATCACTAATACGAGGTGGAACGTTCGAGATAATAATTTTAGTCGCTGGAGTGGATAGAGGGGTGATCTGTACGTACGCCTCCTTAACCCATATTCCACTCACAGTCAGCTGGCTAATCAGCGCCTCGGAGTTCAAAAACACAACCACCGCTTTGTTCATCCTTGAAGCCGATACTATGTTTTCGAACCCCATCTGTTCTCCCATAGCTACAAGTAGCTCCTCTATCGTTACTCCGGGCTCTGGTACACACCTGCACCCATTCCGGAGAGATAGTTTCGGTGGTGTTTGCCCGGGAGCGGACGCCATTTCGGCGTCAACACTTTCCCGGGCACACGATATAAACTGTCGCCTCTGTTCCTGTCTCTACTAATTGATAAGGGGGGAAAAGGATAAAGAAAAACACAAATGTGAAAGGTAGAGAGGTAACAGAAGAAGAAGATAAAGAAAAGGTGAATAAACTTTTTTTTTCCACAGTCGCTCTCAGAACCGCACTCTGTCCTCCCCACGCACACACTCCCAGAGAGAGAGGGGGGGTTGATTTATTTGTGTGTGAATGTCATGTTAATCCGCTGTAATAAATAAATAAACAAACAATGAAACTTTTATAGGGGTTGGTATTTATTTGATGAGCTGTGACCTTGAAAGACCTGAGAGGTTAAAGGACTCAGGATGAGTCAGGCAGAGTTTTGCTTTTGCTTATAAAATGTCGTAACTGACACATGACATAGTGGCGGCTGTGTCTCAGAGGGTAGAATGGGTTGTCCACTAATCGTAGGGTTGGTGGTTTGATTCCCGGCCTGGATGACTCCACATGCCGAAGTGTCCTTGGGCAAGACACTGAAACTCAAGTTGCTCCCGATGGCAAGCTAGCGCCTTGTATGGCAGCCCTGGTACCATTGGTGTGTGTGTGTGTGTGTGAATGGGTGAATGAGACACAGTGTAAAGTGCTATGGATAAAAGCGCTATATAAGTGCACATTTACCATTTACATAGTGACATTCCGGGGTAATTCTCCTGAAAATGTCCCAGCGTTCCAGGGATGGACTTCAACAGGATAAAACACTTACTAAAGTCAATGAATGAATGAATAATATCACATTACAAGCCTAGTTACATGATAAAAGATGAATTTGAACAAGTAAAAAAATAGTAAAAAGTATCAAAGCAAGTTCACAAAATAAAAGTAACAGAGGAACCACCAAGACGTTAGCAGCAGATCCTTTAAGTCCTGGAAGCTGTAACAGGGTCACCGGTTCTCCTTCCTTGGAGCACTTTTAATAGGTACTGCACACGGAGAACACCCCACAACAGCTGCCCTCTGGAGACGCTCTGACCCAGTCGTCTAGACATCACAATCTGGTCCTTGGCAAAGTCTCTCAGAGCCTTACACTTGCCCATTTTTCCTGCTTCCAACACATCAACTTCCAGAACTGACTGTTCACTTGCTGCCTAATAAATAAACCCCCCTCTACAGGTGTCGCTTTACCGAGGTCATCAACTTATTCATGTCACCTGTCAGTGGTTTTAATCTTATGGGTTATTGATGGACAAATCTAGAAAAGCTTTGGAAATTAAATGGGATTTGTTAAAGGCAATTCTGTATTAATCACTAACTAAGGGAGGTTCCAGTGCTGAGGGTGAGTGTGGAAGAGGTGCGGTTTCACATCCTGACCACCTGGGGGCCTTAGCTTGTCTTAGCTTGCTGCCTAACGAGGTAGTTACCTCCGGAAGTGTCATAATCTCATTAAAGAGAAGTTTACTGAACCACTACATGCTGCTAAAGGTGCAGGCTCGAGGGTGGAAACATCTCTCTGGTCCTCTAATAAAAAATAAAAAAAATTTAAAAAACATTTCTGCTTGTTCTTGTCCCCACTAAGGACTTCAAGGACTAACAGGAAGCATGGCTACAAAGACACAATGGATAAAAGACAGTACTATACATCTTCATTAACTAGACAGGTGTACAAAGCTGTTTATAAGAATTTAATATTCAATATTTAAAACCCATGATGGTTGCAGTTCAATTAGGATTTTATTGTTCCACATGTACAGTGAGAACTGCTGAGTAGAAAACAACAATAAACCTAAACAATAAACAATAAACCTGCACAAAGATTGGGCTTCAGATTTTATAGTTCACTTTCACTTTTTAATGTTCATAAAATACTGTAATGAATCAATAAACTTCATTTGTTCTTCAGAGTAAATATCATGATCTACACACATTACATTAGTAATATACCCACTACACACTAATCCACATAATGCAAAAAAAGTAGCATTAGCAACACTGGAGTTGGGGTTAAATACACAGGAGGAAGTGTTAGCATTAGCTTCTCTGGAGTCGGGGTTAAATACACAGGAGGAAGTGTTAGCATTAGATACACTGGGGTCTGGGTTAACTACACAGGAGGGAGTGTTAGCATTAGCTACATTGGAGTGGGGGTTAACTACACAGGAGGAAGAGATAGAAGTAGATACACTGGAGTCAGGGTTAACTACACAGGAGGAAGTGTTAGCATTAGCTACACTGGAGTCAGGGTTAAATACACAGGAGGGAGTGTTAGCATTAGCAACACTGGAGTCAGAGTTAACTTCGCAGGAGGAAGTGTTAGCATTAGCTACTCTGGAGTTGGGGTTAACTACACAGATGTTAACATCAGCAGTATCTACAGTTGTCTTTGGTTTATAGCACTATGGTCCACATAGCGGTTGTTCCTGCAGGACCTTAGGTGCTTCAAGATGTAGCACGACCCGTATGTGCACGTCGGAAATACATCCAGCACTCGAAGTTGATTACAACATAGTAGCGATTGCTATCAAACCGACTGCTCCCCAGACAGACATGAGTGGTGGTTGGCCAGCTGAAGAAGAGAACAGGAAAACAGAGAATAGAAGTGAATAAAGTACATCTCTGATAATCCGTAGACAACATGAGCCTGGTAACGATGTACAAAATGTGTTATGTTACAATACAGTGGTGTCTCAATACGATCCTTCTTTAGTACAGTATAAATAAACATCGCCTGAATATGAGCCTTAGGTTTCCATTTTGAACTGATTAACACATTCAGCATTATAAACCTACCGTGACTGGAAGGGAACACTGACACACTGTTTGTGTGATAAATTCAGACATTGGAGATCAGACAGGCTACATACTCTGGAGGTAACCGTAGCTAATGCTAATTATTACGTTTACCGTATTACTGTATAGTTCAGACTAACCTTGATGTCGGTGTCGCTAGTGCTAATGCTAACCGTATTACATGTTTACAGGTGTAATTACAGACTCACAGTGTACAGTGATGGTGATTGGTTGTGATGTGAACACGTGTGGATGTTGGTCCAGATTCAGCACAGCTGCACACTGATACTGCACTCCATCGTCCTCACGGCTGGGTGTGACGGTTAGCTTCACTGTCTTGTTAACACTCATCAGCTCATTTACCAAGTCTGGGAACGACGTGTCACTGAAGTGTGTGAAAGTGTTGCTTTGCTTGGGATCCGCTCTGCTCCAGCGCACACTGAGTTTACTTCCAGGTCCGACGTTCTCAATCTCACACCTCAGCTCTGTCTGATCTCCCTCTACCACCACATCAGACACAGAGCTCAGTGTAACCCTGTCTGGCCTCTCTGTAAACACACACACACTTTAAATGACATTGTGTTCATTAATAATCGAATCCACCTCTCAGTGCATGACTCTTCATGATGTGACGAGATGAACGGACCAGAGCGAGTCCCAGCAGAGTAAACCGTGTTGATTATGATAACTGTGTACACAATAAGAAGGAAATCAGATGTGAGGAGATGATGGTACTCACTGTAAATGGTGAGATTTACAGAACTCAAACATTTAGTCTTTCCCACTGTGAAATAACATCCGAGTCCTTCAGCTTCCTCCCACTTCGTCAGTCTGTCCACTTTCCACATCACACTCGTCTCATTGAATGTTATAACCGGTGACATTTTAGACTCCCAGCCCAGTATGTACGGCGTCTCAGGTCTGTTCGGTATGGAGCAGTTCACTTCAGCAGGGCTTCCATCCTCCACCAGCAGAGACGGCGGAGAGAGAATAGGATCTGTACATGCTTTTGTTCAGCACAATAACAATGTGGAGTTAATTTGCTGTTAAAAGCCAATTAGAAACAACAATTTCATAAAAACTGAAAATGAGTTTTCAAATTCACAAATCTGTAACTTTAAAGATTGTGTTTGTCACATACACACTAATACAGGGTACAACGTGTAATGAAATGCAGATTGGTCAACATTGTAAATAATAATAAATAAAACAAATAATAAATTATAGAATAAGATTCTGTATTTGTCACATACACACGTGTGATCTAATGTCGTGAAGAGTTACTTAAATTATAAATATTATGGACTGTAGGGAATATGATGTGACATTGATTGTTTAAACAATAAATAGCTCTGAACATCTACTCATGGTTTAACCTTCAGTTTCACCTGTGAAGACTGCATTTATTGTTAAAAAGGATAAACCAACATTAAGATCAGAGAGCTGTGTTTGGGAGAAAAGCGAGACGTTCTGAAGCTGAGAAAAGAGGAAAAATCATTCAGTGGCACTGCACAGACACTGGATATAACCAGTACAACAATCTGGAATGTCCTGAAAAAGAAAGAAACCGCTGGTGTTCTGAGGAACAGACACCGAACTGGTTGCCAAGGAAAACAGCAACAGCTGATGACAGAAACATTGTGAGAGCTGTGAAGAAAAACCCGAAACAACAGTCAGGGCATCATCAACAGCCTCCACAGGGCAGGGTGAAGGTCTCACAATACACCAAAGAAGACTAAGAGAGCAGAAATATAGAGGACATACCACAAGATGTAAAGAACTCATCAGCAGTAAGAGTCAGAAAACCAGACTGGAATTCACAAAGAAATACAGAGATGATCCAGTTCTGAAAAGTTCTGGAACTGAGATGAACCTCCACCAAACTGATGGACAAAGAAAGGATCTGCTCATGATCCAGAACATACAAACTCATCTGTGAAACATGGTGGAGGTAGTGTCATGGCTTGGGCTTGCATGGCTACTTCGGGAACATTCTCACTAATCTTTATTGATGATGAACTCATGATTGTAGCAGCAGAATAAATTCAGAAGTTTACAGAGAAATACAACCGAATGAATCAGGAGGAACTTCATCATGCAGCAAGACAACGATCCAAAACACACGTCCACCTCAACACAGGACTTCATCAGGGGGAAAAGTGGAAGGTTTTAGACTGGACAAGTCCATCACCAGACCTTCACCCAACTGATCAGCATCTCACCTCCTGAAGAGGAGACTGAAGGGAGAAACCCCCCGAAACAAACAACTACTGAAAGAAGCTGCAGGAAAAACCTGGAGAAGCTTCACAGAAGAAGAAACCAGCAGATTGGTGTCAGTGAGTCACAGGAGTGATGCAGTGACTGCGAGTAACAGATACACAACTGAATATTACGTGTTATTTATTTTCATGTACTTCAGGACTGATCTGTTCCTATACTTTTGCTCACCTAAAAAAATGCTTAACACATCTAGATGTAAACACGAGGAAATAAAAACTGAAATCCTGATCTATCGCCCTATACACGTGAGTTGGTATTGCTGTTCCAATTCTTTTGGAGGGGACTGTGTGTATATATGTGTGTGTGTGTGTGAGTGTTTAACTGACAGTTGTCATTATAGAAAACCAGAAGAAATACTGTTCTGCTTTATAAATCGGTCTTGCTGGTCAAAGACCTTATTTCTTGTTATGTTAAAGAATTTCTGAAGTTCAGGTACATCTCAAAATCTTCCCATTAAAACCTTGTTATTTGGATGAAAATGTGGTTTAATGAACTGTGCAGGTTTTTAAATACAGTTACCAGTACATTTATATTTCTTCAAGAAACTAAAGAATCCTCTAAATATATGTCCAGGCCCTGATTTTATTCACAACCCTCGGCATGACCCTTAGTAAGTTTGGATGTGACACCGCTGGTTCAGTAGAAGATTGTGATTCTGTCAAAGTCACTGGGACCACTGGGCTTTTGAATCAAGGGTGGTATTGGATTACTGGGCTGATAACATGCTTATGGAAGTACACTGAGCGTGTCCTGGGACTTTTCCTCATATGTATGTACGTATATATTAGTCTGTTTGATGTGGATTTCACTCTCACCTGTAACTGTCACCTTCCTGGTTGCCTGGCCCAGGTAATTGGAAGCAGTGCAGGTGTACTGACCCTGGTCTTCTCTGGACGCCACTGATGACGATGGAGGAGGAGTTTGAGACAGTTCTCTTATCAGGTGAAGTCCAGTGATAATGAGGGGCTGGGATTTCCATGTGCTGAGCAGTTCACCACCAGCATTTCACCTTCAGCTAGTATTACTGTAGTATCTAAAGGCTCTGCAATGACTGGTTTATCTGAGAAAAAAGAGAGAGAGAGAGAGAGAGATCCCTGTGTCATACGTGTATCATCCTGTTTGAAGATTTCTTAGTGTGCACATCACTTGTGCGGTAAAAATGTGAGCGACAGGAGACCCTCTCTTTCAGCAGCAGGTGTGTATGTTCACTGTCTCCTGCTGTTTCTGTTGAATTTGGATAATTTTCCAGATGTGAAAGTACTTTTTGGATGTTTGAACACTAACATCACTGCTTACTGCTGTGACTCTTGCCACATTTGCGATATTAGAAACTAAGGCTGTAGTTACCGCTCCATCTCCTCAGGGTGATGTGGCTTTGCACGGTGCTACTTCTGTAGTTAGCCATAACTAATACTAATGATTAAGCTTAGCTAACTCCTCCACAGAAAGTTATGCTAACTGACACCTCAGTGTAACTAGTCCTAATGCTAACTGCTGCATAGTTCAGACTAACCTTGTTGTCGGTGTCGCTAGTGCTAATGCTAACCGTATTACATGTTTACAGGTGTAATTACAGACTCACAGTGTACAGTGATGGTGATTGGTTGTGATGTGAACACGTGTGGATGTTGGTCCAGATTCAGCACAGCTGCACACTGATACTGCACTCCATCGTCCTCACGGCTGGGTGTGACGGTTAGGTTCACTGTCTTGTTAACGCTCATCAGCTCATTTACCAAGTCTGGGAACGACGTGTCACTGAAGTGTGTGAAAGTGTTGCTTTGCTTGGGATCCGCTCTGCTCCAGCGCACACTGAGTTTACTTCCAGGTCCGACGTTCTCAATCTCACACCTCAGCTCTGTCTGATTTCCCTCTACCACCACATCAGACACAGAGCTCAGTGTAACCCTGTCTGGCCTCTCTGTAAACACACACACACTTTAAATGACATTGTGTTCATTAATAATCGAATCCACCACTCAGTGCATGACTCTTCATGATGTGACGAGATGAACGGACCAGAGCGAGTCCCAGCAGAGTAAACCGTGTTGATTATGATAACTGTGTACACAATAAGAAGGAAATCAGATGTGAGGAGATGATGGTACTCACTGTAAATGGTGAGATTTACATAACTCTCACATTGAGTCATTCCCACTGTGAAATAACATCTGAGTCCTTCAGCTTCCTCCCACATCGTCAGTCTGTCCACTTTCCACATCACAATCGTCTCATTGAATGTTATAACCGGTGACATTTTAGACTTCCAGCCCAGTATGTACGGTGTCACAGGTTTGTTCGGTATGGAGCAGTTCACTTCAGCAGGGCTTCCATACTCCACCAGCAGAGACGGTGGAGAGAGAATAGGATCTGTACATGTTTCTGTTCAGCACAATAACAATGTGGAGTTAATTTGCTGTTAAAAGCCAATTAGAAACAACAATTTCATAAAAACTGAAAATGAGTTTTCAAATTCACAAATCTGTAACTTTAAAGATTGTGTTTGTCACATACACACTAATACAGGGTACAACGTGTAATGAAATGCAGATTGGTCGACATTGTAAATAATAATAAATAAAACAAAGAAACCAGAAGCTTCACAGAAGAAGAAACCAGCAGATTGGTGTCAGTGAGTCGCAGGAGTGATGCAGTGACTGTGAGTAACAGATACGCAACCGAATATTACGTTATTTACTTTAGGACTGATCTGTTCCTATACTTTTGCTCATCTAAAAAATGCTTAAAACATCTAGATGTAAACACAAGGAAATAAAAACTGAAATCCTGATCTATCGCCCTATACACGTGAGTTGGTATTGCTGTTCCAATACTTTCGGAGGGACTTTTTTTTTTTTTTTTTTTTTTTTTTTTTTTTTTTTGTTTTGTTGTGTGTTTTTTTTTTGTGTATGTGTGTGTGTGTGTGTGTGAAAGTGTTTAACTGACACTTGTCATTATAGAAAACCAGAAGAAATACTGTTCTGCTTTATAAATCGGTCTTGCTGGTCAAAGACCTTATTTCTTGTTATGTTAAAGAATTTCTGAAGTTCAGGTACATCTCAAAATCTTCCCATTAAAACCTTGTTATTTGGATGAAAATGTGGTTTAATGAACTGTGCAGGTTTTTAAATACAGTTACCAGTACATTTATATTTCTTCAAGAAACTAAAGAATCCTCTAAATATATGTCCAGGCCCTGATTTTATTCACAACCCTCGGCATGACCCTTAGTAAGTTTGGATGTGACACCGCTGGTTCAGTAGAAGATTGTGATTTTGTCAAAGTCACTGGGACCACTGGGCTTTTGAATCAAGGGTGGTATTGGATTACTGGGCTGATAACATGCTTATGGAAGTACACTGAGCGTGTCCTGGGACTTTTCCTCATATGTATGTACGTATATATTAGTCTGTTTGATGTGGATTTCACTCTCACCTGTAACTGTCACCTTCCTGGTTGCCTGGCCCAGGTAATTGGAAGCAGTGCAGGTGTACTGACCCTGGTCTTCTCTACGGCCGGCACTGATGACGATGGAGGAGGAGTTTGAGACAGTTCTCTTATCAGGTGAAGTCCAGTGATAATGAGGGCTGGGATTTCCATGTGCTGAGCAGTTCACCACCAGCATTTCACCTTCAGCTAGTATTACTGTAGTATCTAAAGGCTCTGCAATGATTGGTTTATCTGAGAGAGAGAGAGAGAGAGAGAGAGAGAGAGAGAGAGAGAGAGAGAGAGAGACTCCCTGTGTCATACGTGTATCTGCCTGTTTGAAATTTCTTAATGTGCACATCACTTGTGCAGTAAAAATGTAGATGACAGGAGACCCTCTCTTTCAGCAGCAGGTGTGTATGTTCACTGTCTCCTGCTGTTTCTGTTGAATTTGGATAATTTTCCAGATGTGAAAGTACTTTTTGGATGTTTGAACACTAACATCACTGCTTACTGCTGTGACTCTTGCCACATTTGCGATATTAGAAACTAAGGCTGTAGTTACCGCTCCATCTCCTCAGGGTGATGTGGCTTTGCACGGTGCTACTTCTGTAGTTAGCCATAACTAATACTAATGATTAAGCTTAGCTAACTCCTCCACAGAAAGTTATGCTAACTGACACCTCAGTGTAACTAGTCCTAATGCTAACTGCTGTATAGTTCAGACTAACCTTGATGTCGGTGTCGCTAGTGCTAATGCTAACCGTATTACATGTTTACAGGTGTAATTACAGACTCACAGTGTACAGTGATGGTGATTGGTTGTGATGTGAACACGCGTGGATGTTGGTCCAGATTCAGCACAGCTGCACACTGATACTGCACTCCATCGTCCTCACGGCTGGGTGTGACGGTTAGCTTCACTGTCTTGTTAACACTCATCAGCTCATTTACCAAGTCTGGGAACGACGTGTCACTGAAGTGTGTGAAAGTGTTGCTTTGCTTGGGATCCGCTCTGCTCCAGCGCACACTGAGTTTACCTCCAGGTCCGACGTTCTCAATCTCACACCTCAGCTCTGTCTGATCTCCCTCTACCACCACATCAGACACAGAGCTCAGTGTAACCCTGTC
>CM022774.1:893900-911400 GCA_012411365.1 Ameiurus melas
GTTCTCTATAACAGCGGCTCTGACAGCAGCGCAGGTTTATAGAAGGGGTGTATTTATTTATAATCACACTATCTGGTGTCACCCATCTGAGGACGGGTTCCTTTTGAGTCTGGTTCCTCTCGAGGTTTCTCCTCATATCGTCTCAGGGAGTTTTTCCTCACCACCGTCTCCTCTGTCTGCTCATTAGAGATAAATTCATACATTTAACATCTCTATCCTGTGTGTGTATATTTCTGTAACGCTGCTCTGGGACAACGTCCACTGTTACACACTCGCTATACAGATAAAACTGAACTGAACTGAATTGAATTAATGGATTATGGAAATCATGATGGTAGCAGCAGAAAAAATTCTGACGTCTTCAGAAACATTCTGTCTGGCAAGTTATGGAAAAATTCATCTAAATGAATCAGGAGGAACTTCACAATGATCCAAAACACACTTCCAGCTCAACACATAAATACAAAATACAAATGTGCTCATGAGCCTTTAATTCACACTTTATTATAAAAATGTTGACCATGTATATAAAATATTCAGGATTTTTCTCAGTACATAATGTTATGTGCTTACGGCTTCCTGTTTTCAAACAGGGCCACATTAAACACCATATAACAGTGCAGCGGTGTTTTTATTGATTTATTTTAACATGATACAAAAATTTAAACCCAGAGCAGCATCCAATCACCAATACTGACATCCACTATTTTTTTGATTTATTTATTATTAAAAAAATAAAATAAATCCTGTGTAGTCCTGTGTAGTGCTTTGTAGTGCTGTGAAGTCATGTGTAGTCATGTGTAGGTCTGTGTAGTCCTTTCTAGTCCTTTCTAGTCCTGTGTAGGTCTGTGTAGTCTTGTATAGTGCTGTGTAGGTCTGTGTAGGTCTATATTATATTATCCTATATTATATTATCTTATATTATCTTATATTATCTTACGTTATCACACTTTCATCAGAAAATGCGTGTGTTGTGTGTGAGTGTAAGGGTGTGTGTGTGTGTGTGAGAGAGAGAGTGTAGAACAGATGACTGGAAAAGAGTGTTATGGACAGACGGATCTAGATGTGATGTGAATGGATCACAGAGAAGAACATTTGTACGGCAGAGAACAAATGAATAAATGCTGGAGGAGTGCTTAACGGCATCTTTCAAACATGGTGGAGGACATGTCATGGTCTGGGGGTGCTTGGTGCTGACAAATGGGGAAATTTTTTTATAGGGTATGATCTTAACATGGAAGGTTATCAGTCCATTTTGCAACTGCACGCCATGCCCAGTGGATGGTGCTTCACTGAAGACAATTTCATCCTTCAACAGGACAGTGACCCAAAGCACTGCTTCAAATTATGCAAAACCTACAACCCCTATTGCAAAAAAGTTGGGGCAGTATGAAAAATGCTAATAAAAACAAAGAGGAGTGATGTGTAAATGTACTTTGACTTGAATTAAAATAAAAAATATATAAAGAAAACGTATTTGATGTTTTACCTAATCAACTGCATCGTTTATTTTGAATTTGATGCATGCAAAAAAGTTGGGACGGGGCAATTTAGGAGTAATAGCGATGTGACGATTTGAAATAAGAAGGTGATGGGAAACAGGTAAGGCAATCGTCTAATCGTAGTATATAAGGAGTTTCCAAAAAAGGCAGAGTCCTTCAAGAGCAAGGACGGGTCGAGGCTCGCCGATCTGCCATCAGATGCATCAGAGAATAATCCAACACTTTGAAAAGAACATTCCCCAAAGACAAATCGGTAGGATTTAAAGAGCGTGGCCGAAAACCTCTTCTTTTTTTATGGGGGCATGTCAAGAGTCCCTGGTCTGGGGCGTGTCACTACCCGTGGTATGAGGGTGCGTCAGTGCCCATGGTATGGGGTGTGTCAGTTTCCATGGTATGAGGGTGAGTCACTGCCCATGTTATGGGGACGTGTCAGTGCCCATGGTTTGAGGGTGCGTCAGTGCACATGGTATGTGGTGTGTCAGTGTCTGTGGTATGGGGGTGTGTCAATGTAAATAGTATGAGGTGCATCAGTGTCCGTGGTATGGGGGTGTATCAGTGTAAATGGTATGAGGTGTGTCAGTGTCCGTGGTATGGGGGCGTGTCAGTGCCCATGGTTTGAGGGTGTGTCAGTGCCCATGGTATGGGGCGTGTCAGCGCCCATGGTATGGGGCGTGTCAGTGCCCATGGTTTGAGGGTGTGTCAGTGTCCATGGTATGTATCTGTGAGAGCAGCATTAATGCAGAAATATATGTACACATTTTGGAGCAACTTAATCTGCCATTCAGAGCAGGACAACACCTGACCACATTCTGCCCGGATTATAAGCGCATGGTTACGTAAACAGAGACTTTTGGGTGCAAACATTGCCTGCTGCAGTCCTGACCTGTCTCCCATTAAGAATGTGTGATGCATTATGAAGCACAAAATAAGGCGATGAAGTCCTCGTACAGCTGCGCAGATGAACAAATGCAAAAATAGATGAATGGAGGGACAATTCCACTCACTAAACTTAACCAACTGGTGTCTTCATTCAGCGTCCAAACGCTTAATACGTGTTATTAAAAGAAAAGCTGATGTTACAAAGCGATAATCAGTCGACTGTCCCAACTTTTTTGGAGTGTTTTGCAGTCATTTGATTTGAATTGACTGTATATTTTCAATAATAATAATAATAATTATTTATTATTATTATTATTATTATTATTATTATTATTATTTATTATTATTAAAGACTGTAGCACGGTGGCTTAGTGGTTAGATTCCCGCCAGGGCCATGTGTGTGCGGAGTTTGCATGTTCTCCCCATGTTCTTGCATGGTCACTGTTTCGCAGTTTCCTCCGGGTACTCCGGTTTCCTCAGTCCAAAGACATGCATGGTAGGCTGATTGGTATGGCTAAATTGTCCGTAGTGTATGAATGGGTGTGTATGTATGTGTGTGTGTGATTGTGCCCTGTGATGGACTGGCATCCTGTCCAGGGTATACCCTGCCTGATGAGTCCTGGGATAGGCTCCAGGTTCCCCGCGAGCCTGAAGAGAGGAATTATTAAAGACAATAATAAACTTCTTCAAATGTTGGTTTGAGTGTTTCATGTTCACACTTTGTTTTCACAATATGTTAATGTTTTAGAGCAATTTAGTGTTAATGGTCTTGCTCAAGGGCTCAGCAGTGGTAGCTTAGCAGTGCTGGGGCTTGAACTCCTGACCATCTGATCAGTAACACAGAGCCTTTAACCACTGAGCCATCGCTGAAACACGATGATAATGATTATTATAATTATTATTAAGAGTTTTTTTTAAGTCTAGACCCCATGGATCCAGGCTGAGGGATTAAAAATAAGTAATCATTTAAGATTTCAGAGAAGACTCATTTTATCCAATGGTGAGTGTAGTGGACTGTAGTAGAGAATGGTGAGTGTAGTGGACTGTAATGGAGAATGGTGAGTGTAGTGGACTGTAATGGACAATGGTGAGTGTAGTGGACTGTAATGGACAATGGTGAGTGTAGTGGACTGTAATGGACAAGAGTGAGTGTAGTGGACTGTAGTAGAGAATGGTGAGTGTAGTGGACTGTAATGGACAATGGTGAGTTGCAGGTATCCAGGATCCTGAAGAAAGACGAGCGCATTGGAGCGGTTGTGCTGCACGCCGGGACGAACGACACCAGGCTACGGCAGACGGAGGTTCTGAAGAGGGACTTCTCCAGCCTGATCGAGACGGTGCGAGGCAGATCACCCACAGCGAAGATCATCGTCTCTGGACCTCTTCCCACATTCAGACGTGGAGCAGAAAAGTTCAGTAGACTATCTCCAAGGCGCTTCACTCCAAGTGACTGTCTACCGTAAGTACATCTTGTGACAATAACAGTCAGTATAATCAATGTTCAATTAATAGTCCATCAACAGTAATACATCCTATAGAGACTGTGTCTGTTCCCCGAGCTATTCAAATATATAGAAAATCTCGGAAAGTCTGTCTTCGAAACCTAATTAACATAAAATTAAATCATATTGAATGCACAGCCAGCATTTTTGATCTGAAGCTAGGACTATTAAACATTAGATCTCTTATGTCTAAGGCTCTTATTATCAACGACATCATTACTGACCAGGAATGTAATTTAATGTGTTTAACGGAAACTTGGGTTAAACCAAATGAGTACGTAGCATTAAATGAAGCCAGTCCTCCTGGATACAGTTATGTACATCAGCCTCGTTCAACTGGTAGAGGAGGAGGTGTTGGTCTTATCCATAGTGAAAATCTAGTCGTCACACAAAAATATAGTCATAAGTTTAATTCCTTTGAAATTCTTTATACCAGTGTAAATCCCATAGCCAAAAAAAATAAGTCAATTCCTCTAATTATTATTTACAGACCCTCAGGGCCATATACTGAATTTCTTAGTGAATTTGCAGACTTTGTATCAAACCTGGTTGTGTCTGTAAATAAAGCATTAATCGTCGGAGATTTTAATATTCATTTTGATAACCTGGAGGACCCTCTGAGAACAGCGGTCGTGTCCATCTTAGATTCAGTAGGGATTAATCAGAACGTAATCGGGCCTACTCATAGTGGTGGTCACACTCTTGACCTCATACTAACATACGGATTAAGTATAGAAAATATTAGAATTTTTCCGCAGTCTGAAGTTATCTCAGACCATTATCTTATCTCATTTATAATACATATTGATCATAATATCTCCACCTCGCCCCGCTACCGCATAAAACGTACTGTCGCGACGGACTGACACTCGGCGCGAGCATAAAGAGAAGCGCACTCCTTTTCCAACTGCCGTACCGGCACGAAGCAGGCAGCCCCGAGGTGGGCCTTGCGTCAACCGGAGAGGACGCCATGCCGGGGAGGACCCTCTGATGCCGTACCCTCCGGGGATTGGAGGATCGGACGGAAGAATTCAACCACTCACGACCCGGATGGCGGAAATAAAAGGACACCCTTCCGCCCCGGGAAAGTTGAGTACCGACTTACCGAAACGGTTGGCGTCCGAACGAGAGCCTCGTACAGGTATTCACCCGTACTCCCTGTAAGTTTGGAGTCAACACTCCGCTACACACTAGATAGAGTGGCTCCACTCAAAAGAAAAATAATTAGAGAAAAAAAAATTAGCACCCTGGTATAATGATCAAACGCGAACCTTAAAACAGAAATCTAGACAATTAGAACGTAAATGGCGCCAAACCAAGCTGGAGATATTTCAGACAGCATGGAAGGAGAGCCTACTGCAATATAGGAAATCTCTTGCCGATGCTAAAAAGATCTACTTCTCCACCTTAATAGGAGATAACAAAAACAAATCTTTTAGCTGCACTCAAGCACTACATCTCAGAAAGTAACATTGTTCTTTTTACCCCCCCTCATTCCATTGACATTCAGAGATCCCACCCGCAAGACTTCCATAAAGAAGAGGGAGAGGAGAAAGGAGAAAGTACGTAAAAAGAGAAAGTCAGTCATCATCATCATCGCGTTTGCGTTTTTCTTTTGCCTTTGCCCTCGTTATTCTTTCGTTCCCTGTTTGTGTCCTTAGTCTAATAGAGGTCAAATGTTTACTTAGACGAAATCTCGCCTGTTTTGAGAGTTCGTCATAGTTACTAGTTTTCCTCGCCATTATAACAGATGCAGTGAATTTTTCAGGATCTGGGAAGAATCTACACCTGTTTGTCCTTTTGTCTCATCTAAAAAAACAGTTGAGTTCCTCAAGTGAATACAAATCTTGTTCAGCTGCACTTCTCATATCTGTATCTGACCAGTGTTCCTCATCTCTCGACCCATCATCAGCACATTGGGACATTTCATCTAGCTCATCAATCTCATTATCTTCAGAACCCGCTGCTTGTGATTCTTTAAGTTCACACATGTCTTCATTACCTTCTTGCACTTCACTCCTATCAGTCTCATCAGTTATAATCTCAGAGTCACTAACCGGCTGCTCAACACTCCCAACATCTACGTTATCATCACTCACCTCCTCTGAGGTACCTTCCTCCTGTGTCTCAGTGCTCTGTTTTTCCAAGTCCTGTTGGTGTTGATGCTCACTTTCCACATCTCCACACGATGTAGATGGCCGCTGATCATCATTATGTGTGCATGTAAAACGCTTGTGCCCTAGCTCACCACATACAAAACACTTCAGATTTTCAGTACTTGCATAAATCATAAAAGATTTCTCCTCCTGTTTAACTCGGAACGAGACTTCCAGAGTGCGCTCCGGCGAGTTCAGAAACATCACCACCTGGCGGCGGAAAGAGGTAACGTGTTTAAGCGCCATGTTTTTACAGCCTAAAGGAATCATCCTTACTGGGCTTGCTATCTTCCCAAATCTTTCTAATACTTTAGTGATTACCTCATCACTAATACAAGGTGGAACGTTCGAGATGATGATTTTAGTCACTGAAGTGGATAGATGGGTGATCTGTACATACACTTCCTTAACCCATATTCCACTCACAGTCAGCTGGCTAATCAGCGCCTCAGAGTTTATAAAAACAACAACCGCTTTGTTCATCCTCGAAGCAAAAACTATGTTTTCGAATCCCGTCTGTTCTCACATAGCTACAAGTATCTCCTCTATCGTTACTCCGGGCTCTGGTACACACCTGCACACATTCCGGAGAGATAGGTTTGGTGGTGTTTGCCCGGGAGCGGACGCTATTGCGGTGTCTACACTTTATAACACACGATATAAACTGTCGCCTCTGTTCTTATCTCTACTAAATAACAAGGGAAAGGATAAAGAAAAACACAAAGGGAAAAAGTAAAGAGGTAACAGAGGAAGAAGAAGAAGAAAAAGAAAAGGTAAGTGAACTTTTTCACAGTCACTCCCACACACACACTCCCAGAGAGAGAGAGAATGAGAGAGAGAGAGAGAGAGAGAGAAAGAGAGAGAGAGAGAGAGAGAATGAGAGAGAGAGAGAGAGAGAGAGAGAATGAGAGAGAGAGAGATGAAATAAATGCTGTTTTGTGGATTCTGGACGTTCACACTGCCTTTTATTTTTTATTTCTGATGAACACGGGTTTGGGGGTTGATTTATTTGTGTGTGAATGTCATGTTACTCCGCTGTAATAAATAAGTAAACAAACGATGAAACTTTTACAGGAGTTGGTATTTATTTGATGAGCCGTGACCTTGAACGACCTGAGAGGTTAAAGGACTCCGGATGAGTCAGGCGGAGTTTTGCTTTTGCTTATAAAATGTCGTAACTGACACATGACATAGTGACATTCCGGGTGAATTCTCCAGAAAATGTCCCAGCGTTCCAGGGATGGACTTCAACAGGATAAAACACTTACTAAAGTCAATGAATGAACGAATAATTTCACATTACAAGCCTAGTTACATGATAAAAGATGAATTTGAACAAGTAAAAATGAGTAAAAAGTATCAAAGCAAGTTCACAAAATAAAAGTAACAGAGGAACCACCAAGACGTTAGCAGCAGATCCTTTAAGTCCTGGAAGCTGTAACAGGGTCACCGGTTCTCCTTCCTTGGAGCACTTTTAATAGGTACTGCACACGGAGAACACCCCACAACAGCTGCCCTCTGGAGACGCTCTGACCCAGTCGTCTAGACATCACAATCTGGTCCTTGGCAAAGTCTCTCAGAGCCTTACACTTGCCCATTTTATCTTCTTCCAACACGTCAACTTCCAGAACTGACTGTTCACCTGCTGCCTAATAAATAAACCCCCCTCTACAGGTGTCGCTTTAACAAGGTCATCAACTTATTCATGTCACCTGTCAGTGGTTTTAATCTTATGGGTTATTGCTGGACACATCTAGAAAAGCTTTGGAAATGAAATGGGATTTGTTAAAGGCAGTTCTGTATTAATCACTAACTAAGGGAGGTTCCAGTGTTGAGGGTGAGTGTGGAAGAGGTGCGGTTTCACATCCTGACCACCTGGGGGCATCTGGTCAGGAAGTCCATGATCCAGTGGTATATGGAGGAGTTCAGCCCCAGGCTCTGGAGCTCTGGATGGACCTTTTCATCACTATAGAAGTGAGTGCTACTGGACGGTAGTCATTCAGGGAGGCAGGGTGGAGGGAGGGGGGGTACAGTGTTTGGGGACAGTAATGATGGTGGAGGTCTTAAAATATGTGGGAACAACATATTGGTTGAGGGAGAGGTTAAACATGGTGGTGAAGAGCAACCTTTCTCTCCATTAAACAGTGCATCCGGAGCATCGATGAATATGCTTTATATCTTCCAGACGTTAGCGGTAGGCAGTGGGTGGAATGGCCCAGCATTAATTCAGCTTATCATCAAGGTTGTGACAGGACATTCTAACCGAGCTTGTCTTAGCTTGCTGCCTAACGAGGTAGTTACCTCTGGCAGTGTCATAATCTCATTACAGAGAAGTTTACTGACCACCTACATTCTGCTAAAGGTGCAGGCTCGAGGGTGGAAACATCTCTCTGGTCCTCTTATAAAAAAAAAAAAACATTTAAAAAAACATTTCCGCTTGTTCTTGTCCCCACTAAGGACTTCAAGGACTAACAGGAAGCATGGATACACACTGGACACACTGGATAAAAGACAGTACTACACATCTTCATTAACTAGACAGGTGTACAAAGCTGTTTATAAGAATTAAATATTCAATATTTAAAACCCACGATGGTTGCAGTTCAGTTAGGATTTTATTGTTCCACATGTACAGTGAGAACTGCTGAGTAGAAAAGAACAATAAACCTAAACAATAAACAATAAACCTGCACAAAGGTTGGGCTTCAGATTTTATAGTTCACTTTCACTTTTTAATGTTCATAAAATACTGTAATGAATCAATTAACTTCATTTGTTCTTCAGAGTAAATATCATGATCTACACACATTACATTACTAATATACCCACTACACACTAATCCACATAATGCAAAAAAAGTAGCATTAGCAACACTGGAGTCAAGGTTAGATACACAAGAGGGAGTGTTAGCATTAGATACAATGGAGTCGGGGTTAACTACACAGGAGGAAGTGTTAGCATTAGCTACTCTGGAGTCAGGGTTAAATACACAGGAGGAAGTGTTAGCATTAGCGACACTGGAGTCAGGGACACAGGAGGAAGAGTTAGCATTAGCTACTCTGGAGTCCGGGTTAAATACACAGGAGGAAGTGTTAGCATTAGCGACACTGGAGTCAGGGTTAAATACACAGGAGGAAGAGTTAGCATTAGCGACACTGGAGTCAGGGTTAAATACACAGGAGGAACTGTTAGCATTAGTGACACTGGAGTCATGGTTAAATCCACAGGAGGAAGAGTTAGCATTAGCGACACTGGAGTCAGGGTAAACTACACAGGAGGAAGTGTTAGCATTAGCTACACTGGAGTCAGTGTTAAATACACAGGAGGAAGTGTTAGCATTAGCAACATTGGAGTCAGGGTTAACTACACAGGAGGAAGTGTTAGCATTAGCAACACTGGAGTCAGGGTTAACTACACAGGAGGAAGAGTTAGCATTAGATACATTAAAGTCTGGGTTAACTACACAGATGTTAACATCATCAGTAACTACAGTTGTCTTTGGTTTATAGCACTATGATCCACATAGCGGTTGTTCCTTCAGTGCTTCAAGATGTAGCACAATCCGCATGTGCACGTCAGAAATATAGCGATTGCTATCAAACCGACTGCTCCCCAGACAGACATGAGTGGTGGTTGGCCAGCTGAAGAAGAGAACAGGAAAACAGAGAATAGAAGTGAATAAAGTACATCTCTGATAATCCGTAGACAACATGAGCCTGGTAACGATGTACAAAATGTGTTATGTTACAATACAGTGGTGTCTCAATACGATCCTTCTTTAGTACAGTATAAATAAACATCACCTGAATATGAGCCTTAGGTTTCCTTTTTGAACTGATTAACACATTCAGCATTATAAACCTACCGTGACTGGAAGGGGAACACGGACACACTGTTTGTGTGATAAATTCAACTTAACATTAGCGGGCGTACAGTGAATAAAAAGCTGTGCATTAGCATGGAACAAAGTTAAACACTGAGCGAATACTTAAATATGAGCTCTTTGGTCAGACTTTCACTGGTGTGATGTGTTGCCAGGTCTCAGCAATGTTTCCACAACTAAATCCTCTCAGAACCACAAAAGACCTGAAACTAGCCCAATAAGGTGGCAGGAACTCAGCTGGTGGCTGGAGGACCTCCCTGTCCTCACCTATATCACAAGAACCTTGTGAATCCAGAAGAACCTTGGAGTAGAGCCACTGCTCCTTTGAATTGGAGATCAGACAGGCTACATACTCCGGAGGTAACCGTAGCTAATACTAATTATTACGTTTACTGTATTACTGTAAAAGTTCAGTAGACTTCTCGCTTTAAATGAATGCTTAGTCTCTTGGTGTAATGAGCAGAATCTGGTGTTTGTTAATAACTGGAATCTGTTCTGGGAGTGTCCTAGGTTGTTTCGTCCTGATGGCCTGCACCAAAGCAGCGTTGGAGCGGAATTGCTGTCCGAGAACATCTCCAAGGTGCTACACTCCAAGAGACTGTCTACCGTAAGTACATCTTCTGACAATAACAGTCAGTTTAATCAATGTTCAACTAGTAGTCCATCAACAGTAATACATACTATAGAGACTGTGTCTGTTCCCCGAGCTATACAAATATATAGAAAATCTCGGAAAGTCTGTCTTTGTAACCTAATTAACATAAAATTAAATCATATTGAATGCACAGCCAGCATTTTTGATCTGAAGCTAGGACTATTAAACGTTAGATCTCTTATGTCTAAGGCTCTTATTGTCAACGACATCATTACTGACCAGGAATGTAATTTAATGTGTTTAATGGAAACTTGGGTTAAACCAAATGAGTACGTAGCATTAAATGAAGCCAGTCCTCCTGGATACAGTTATGTACATCAGCCTCGTTCAACTGGTAGAGGTGGAGGTATTGGTCTTATCCATAGTGAAAATCTAGTCGTCACACAAAAATATAGACATAAGTTTAATTCCTTTGAAATTTTTTATACCAGTGTAAATTACGTAGCCACAAAAAATAAGTCAATTCCTCTAATTATTATTTACAGACCCCCAGGGCCTTATACTGAATTTCTTAGTGAATTTGCAGACTTTGTATCAAACCTGGTTGTGTCTGTAAATAAAGCATTAATCATCTGAGATTTTAATATTCATTTTGATAACCTGGAGGACCCTCTGAGAACAGCGGTCGTGTCCATCTTAGATTCAGTAGGGATTAATCAGAACGTAATCGGGCCTACACATAATGGTGGTCACACTCTTGACCTCATACTAACATACGGACTAAGTATAGAAAATATTGAAATTATTCCGCAGTCTGAAGTTATCTCAGACCACCATCTTATCTCATTCATAATCCGTATTGATCATAATATCTCCACCTCGCCTCGCTACCGCGTAAAACGCACATTCACATCAGCTACTGCACCGAGCTTCATAAATAACCTATGTCGCGACGGACTGACACTCGGCGCGAGCATAAAGCCCCGCGGTGGGCCTTGCGTCAACCGGAGAGGATGCCATGCCGGGGAGGACCCTCCGATGCCGTACCGTCCGGGGATTGGAGGATCGGACGGAAGAATTCAACCACTCGCGACCCAGATGGCGGAGTACCGACATACCGAAACGGTTGGCGTCCGAGAGAGATCCCCGTACAGGTACTCTACCCAACCAAGAATAAAGCCTGAGTCTTTTGCTCTACTTCCGCCTCCGTGTCTCTGTGCATCGCCCATCCCGCTACACCTACCAGAGACATCAATTAGATTAGCACCCTGGTATAATGATCAAACATGTACCTTAAAACAGAAATCTAGACAATTAGAACGTAAATGGCGCCAAACCAAGCTGGAGATATTTCAGGCAGCATGGAAGGAGAGCCTACTGAAATATAGGAAATCTCTTGCCGATGCTAAAAAGATCTACTTCTCCACCTTAATAGGAGACAACCAAAACAATTCCAGATTCCTCTTCAACACGGTAGCAAAACTAACTAGGAATAAAACCACTTCAGAGAAAAACACTCAATCATTTCATAGCAGTGAGGATTTCATGAAATTTTTCATTTATAAAATTGAAAATATTAGAGATGAAATATGAGCTATTAAATTACAACCGGTCAGTAATATAACAAACCCATTAGATGACAATGTGGCAATATTGGATCAATGTTTAGAGTGTTTTGCTCCGCTTACAGAGACCGAACTAGCTACACTAATCTCATCAGCTAATTCATCAACCTGCATACTAGATCCCGTACCTACTTGTTTGTTTAAACAGATTTGTCCAGGAGTAATTAAGTCACTTTTAAATATAATAAATTCTTCCCTAACCACTGGCTATGTACCTAAACTTAAATTAGCATTTATTAAACCATTGATTAAAAAATCTGACCTTGACCCGTCTCAATTGTGAAGCTATAGACCAATATCAAATCTCCCCTTCATCTCTAAGATTTTAGAAAAGGTTGTAGCAAAGCAGTTCTGCTCGTACTTAGATAGGAATAACATTCATGACATGTATCAGTCAGGATTTAGACTTCATTATAGCACAGAGACAGCGTTAGTTAAAGTAGTAAATGACCTGGGGCGGATGTGGCGCAGTTGGTAGAGCGAGTTGTCCACTAATAGTAGGGTGGGCGGTTCGATTCCCGGCCTGGGTGACCCCACATGCCGAAGTGTCCTTGGGTCCTTGGGCAAGACACTGAACCCCAAGTTACTCCCGATGGCAAGCTAGCACCTTGCATGGGAGCTCTGCTACCGTTGGTGTGTGTGAGTGTGTGAGTGTGTGTGTGAATGGGTGAATGAGACACAGTGTAAAGCGCTTTGGATAAAAGCTATATAAGTGCACATTTCAGGGTTGTGTCTCGCTGCTTGTGTTACTCGACCTTAGTGCAGCTTTTGATACTATAGATCACACTATTCTCCTTGATAGATTAGATAGATTAAGGGAACAGTCCTCTCCTGGCTCAGGTCTTATCTGACCGATCGTTATCAGGTCGTAGATGTAAATGGTGATTTCTCCATGCGTACTGAGGTTACTTTTGGAGTTCCACAGGGTTCTGTTTTAGGTCCACTGCTCTTTACTTTATATATGCTACCCCTAGGACAAATTATTCGTAAACATGGAATTAGCTTCCACTGTTATGCTGATGATACACAGCTGTATGTTTCAGCGAAGCCAGAGGACAGACAGAAGCTTAGTAAAGTTGAGGATTGTGTAAAGGACATTAGACGTTGGATGTTAACTAACTTCCTTTTACTTAATTCTGATAAAACAGAAATACTTTTATTAGGCCCACGTGTAGTTAGAAGTAATCTTTCTGATCACATGGTCACTCTGTTCGGTCTTTCTGTTTCATCATGTACAGCAGTTAAAGACCTCAGAGTGATTATTGACTCCAGTCTATCATTTAACGCTCATGTAGATAATATTACTAGGATAGCTTTCTTTCATCTCAGAAATATTTCTATGATAAGAAACATATTGTCACTACATGATGCAGAAATACTGTTTCATGCATTCGTCACCTCTAGATTAGATTACTGTAATGCCTTACTGTCTGGATGTTCCAGTAAGAATATAAATAAACTCCAGTTAGTCCAGAATGCAGCTGCTAGAGTCCTAACTAGAACTAGAAGATACGACCACATCACCCTGATCTTATCCACACTGCATTGACTCCCTTAAAATTTCACATTAAGTTTAAAATACTTCTATTAACCTATAAAGCACTACACGGTCTTGCACCACAATATCTAAGTGACCTTCTGGTTTTATATGATCCGCCACGCCTACTTAGATTAAAAGGTGCAGGCTATTTGACGGTACCTAGAATAGTGAAGTCTACAGCAGGGGGAAGAGCCTTCGCTTACAGAGCCCCACAGTTATGGAACAGTCTTCCTATTAGTGTTCGGGACTCAGACACAGTCTCAGTGTTTAAATCTAGGCTTAAAACGTATTTGTTTACTCAAGCTTACCCTGACTAGATTATATCTCACTACTTCACAGTCCTAATCGTTTTTCTCCCTCTCTCTCTTTTTGCCGAGCCCCACACGAATTTATGGAGATATTGGAGATCCAGATCTTTTATGCCTCTGGATGAGCTCAAATCTTCTGCTGGGACTACGGCTGCTCCTAAGGCCATACATACTTCTCATTTTCACATTATCTGTGTTACCTTCACATTCTGTGTTACCCAGATGAGGATGGGTTTTCCTTCTGAGTCGGGTTCCTCTCAAGGTTTCTTCCTCAAAAACATCTTAGGGAGTTTTTCCTTGCCACCGTCGCCACTCAGTGGCTTGCTCAGTTGGGATAAATTCCATTTATGTTTCTCTCTGTTTTATACCTGTTTCTCTCTGTTTATCTGTTTCTCACTGTTTATATCTGTTTCTATTTCTGTAAAGCTGCTTTGAGACAATGACTATTGTAAAAGGCGCTATACAAATAAAATTGAACTGAATTGAATTGTGCACCCAACTAGAACATAGTAAAATAGTAAAATACAACAGATATAGTAAAATATTATAGAATGTAGAATAAAAATATAAATATTATGGACTGTAGAATAAAAATATAAATATTATGGACTGTAGGAAATATGATGTGACATTGTTTGTTTAACCAATAAATAGCTCTGAACAGCTACTCATGGTTTAACCTTCAGTTTCACCTGTGAATACTGCATTTAGTGTTAAAAAGAATAAACCAACATGAAGATCAGAGAGCTGTGTATGGGAGAAAATCGAGACGCTCTGAAGCTGAGAAAAGAGAAAAATCATTCAGTAGCACTGCACAAATACTGGATATAACCAATACAACAATCTGGAATGTCCTGAAAAAGAAAGAAACTGAGGAACAGACTCCGAACGGGTCGGCAAAGGAAAACAGCAACAGCTGATGACAGAAACATTGTGAGAGCTGTGAAGAGAACCCCAAAACAACAATCAGTGACATCACCAACAACCTCCACAGAACAGGGTGAAGGTCTCACAATACACCAAAGAAGACTTTGAGAGCAGAAATATAGAGGACATACCACAAGATGTAAAGAACTCATCAGCAGTAAGAATCAGAAAACCAGACTGGAATTCACAAAGAAATCCAGAGATGACCCACAAAAGTTCTGGAACCGAGATGAACCTCCACCAAAGTGATGGACAAAGAAAGAATCTGCTCATGATCCAGAACATACAAGCTCATCTATGAAATATGGTGGAGGTAGTGTCATGGCTTGGGCTTGCATGTCTGTTTCTGGAACATTCTCACTAACCTTTATTGATGATGAACTCATGATTGTAGCAGCAGGTTGACTTCAGAAGTTTACAGAGAAATACATCCAAATGAATTAGGAGCAACTTAATCATGCAGCAAGACAACGATCCAAAACACACGTCCACCTCAACACAGGACTTCATCACAGGGGAAAGTGGAAGGTCTTAGACTGGACAAGTCCATCACCAGACCTTCACCCAACTGATCATCATCTCACCTCCTGAAGAGGAGACTAAAGGGAGAAACCCCCGAAACACACAACTACTGAAAGAAGCTGCAGGAAAAACCTGGAGAAGCTTCACAGAAGAAGAAACCAGCAGATTGGTGTCAGTGAGTCGCAGGAGTGATGCAGTGACTGCGAGTAACAGATACACAACCCAATATTACGTGTTATTTACTTTCATTTACTTCAGGACTGATCTGTTCCAATACTTTTGCTCACCTTAAAAAATGCTTAACACATCTAGATGTAAACACGAGGAAATAAAACTGAAATCCTGATCTATCGCCCTATACACGTGAGTTGGTATTGCTGTTCCAATTCTTTTGGAGGGGACTGTGTGTGTATATGTGTGTGTGTGTGTGTGAGTGTTTAACTGACAGTTGTCATTATAGAAAACCAGAAGAAATACTGTTCTGCTTTATAAATCGGTCTTGCTGGTCAAAGACCTTATTTCTTGTTATGTTAAAGAATTTCTGAAGTTCAGGTACATCTCAAAATCTTCCCATTAAAACCTTGTTATTTGGATGAAAATGTGGTTTAATGAACTGTGCAGGTTTTTAAATACAGTTACCAGTACATTTATATTTCTTCAAGAAACTAAAGAATCCTCTAAATATATGTCCAGGCCCTGATTTTATTCACAACCCTCGGCATGACCCTTAGTAAGTTTGGATGTGACACCGCTGGTTCAGTAGAAGTTTGTGATTCTGTCAAAGTCACTGGGACCACTGGGCTTTTGAATCAAGGGTGGTATTGGATTACTGGGCTGATAACATGCTTATGGAAGTACACTGAGCGTGTCCTGGGACTTTTCCTCATATGTATGTACGTATATATTAGTCTGTTTGATGTGGATTTCACTCTCACCTGTAACTGTCACCTTCCTGGTTTCCTGGCCCAGGTAATTGGAAGCAGTGCAGGTGTACTGACCCTGGTCTTCTCTACGGCCGCCACTGATGACGATGGAGGAGGAGTTTGAGACAGTTCTCTTATCAGGTGAAGTCCAGTGATAATGAGGGCTGGGATTTCCATGTGCTGAGCAGTTCACCACCAGCATTTCACCTTCAGCTAGTATTACTGTAGTATCTAAAGGCTCTGCAATGATTGGGTTTATCTGAGAGAGAGAGAGAGAGAGAGAGAGAGAGAGAGAGAGAGAGAGAAAAAAAAGAAAAGATTCCTGTGTCATACGTGTATCATCCTGTTTGAAGTTTCTTAGTGTGCACATCACTTGTGGAGTAAAAATGTAGATGACAGGAGACCCTCTCTTTCAGCAGCAGGTGTGTATGTTCACTGTCTCCTGCTGTTTCTGTTGAATTTGGATAATTTTCCAGATGTGAAAGTACTTTTTGGATGTTTGAACACTAACATCACTGCTTACTGCTGTGACTCTTGCCACATTTGCGATATTAGAAACTAAGGCTGTAGTGTCCGCTCCATCTCCTCAGGGTGATGTGGCCTTTGCACGTGCTACTTCTGTAGTTAGCCATAACTAATACTAATGATTAAGCTTAGCTAACTCCTCCACAGAAAGTTATGCTAACTGACACCTCAGTGTAACTAGTCCTAATGCTAACTGCTGCATAGTTCAGACTAACCTTGATCTCGGTGTCGCTAGTGCTAATGCTAACCGTATTACATGTTTACAGGTGTAATTACAGACTCACAGTGTACAGTGATGGTGATTGGTTGTGATGTGAACACGTGTGGATGTTGGTCCAGATTCAGCACAGCTGCACACTGATACTGCACTCCACCTCCTCCCACGTCTGGGTGTGACGGTTAGCTTCACTGTCTTGTTAACACTCATCAGCTCATTTACCAAGTCTGGGAACGACGTGTCACTGAAGTGTGTGAAAGTGTTGTTTTGCTTGGGATCCGCTCTGCTCCAGCGCACACTGAGTTTACCTCCAGGTCCGACGTTCTCAATCTCACACCTCAGCTCTGTCTGATTTCCCTCTACCACCACATCAGACCCAGAGCTCAGTGTAACCCT
>CM022774.1:918900-964483 GCA_012411365.1 Ameiurus melas
AGCATGTTTTACTCAGGTGTGTGTGAGAGTCTTGTGATAGCTGAATAGATATGTGAATATAGAACAGTGTCCCCACAGGACACTTAAACCTGAACTGTGTTCAAGGTCCCCTGAAAGTATGTTTTGACTGAGATGTGTTAATGCTTAAATATGGCAGTAAATTAGCTTTAACTACAAAACAATGGGATAATTACAATGCATTCAGAATGACACAAAGTCTTCCAAGGTATCCCATATTGAACCAATGGCCAGGAGAAATAGCAGCCATCCCAGTCTATACCTTTTCTGGATCCTAAATATCAGAATTGTGTAGTTTGCTGGCACTTTTAATCCACTTTTAATCACACCCCTCCATAAATTCCAACATAAGCATCCCCTGGGACTTAGTAGGTTCCTTACTGCATCTTCACCAAGAAGACTGAGTACTCTTAGTTACTATTTGGTACGTATGCACAAACAGCAGTCATTGAGATTTGAAATGTAAGTTACTGTCTGTAAGTTGCCAGACAATAATTGCTGTTGGGTGTAAGGGTGTGTTTACTATGTAACTAATGTTTATTCTTAGATTTAGGTAAACATCTACTCTGAAAAAGAGGAAGGCTTGGGAAATAAATGAGGCCCGTGCAGTGGAGAGACCTATGAAGACCTTCATTATGTCATGTCATGTCCCAGGGAAGTTGGCCTGTATATCTTAAAGATTGAGACTGGCAAAGTATCAAATTCTGTGTCTACAACTACATTGTAGCTTACAAGAGAGATATAAACAAAGATGAACACTTAGATAGTAACATTGTACATCTATATTACAGATACTATAAATCATAACATCTGTAGTAATGCTTTAATAATAAGTTACATTACATCTCTAGCCTTTTACTTTGTAATGAAACACTCAGCATTTACTCCATAATGAACAAATCGGGCATTTAAAGTATTCATTAGAATCTTTACCTACACCTTTATATTGAACTAGATCAAATTGGTTTGGCCCGCCTTCTTCCAGTGGGTCCTTATGCAGTTGGCTGACAAATTCATGAGTAAGCCTTTTGGGCAATAAAATCTTCAGTGTGCTACCCATTTACATGTTTTTACTGCCTAGAATCAAAATTAGTTATCTCAACATATATTATTAAGATGTTACTGCACTTTTTAGCTTCGTCAATTAAGTGGATATAGGAAAAAGGAAAAAAAAGTGTTATGACATTTGGGATTCTGTCTTTTGCATCACTGTGTTTGTCTAGTATCTTTTATTTTTCTCTATGTTTTAACTTTGAGATGGCTCTATGTAGTAAGCAGAAGAGTTATGTCAAACTTAAATGAGTCCAAGTTCATTCATGGCACATGTGAGCTTAGTGGTTGTGCACTTATTTGTTGTCTTTTACAGTAAAGAAGCTCAAGACTCAAGTTGTCTTTATAATGTTGAATAGACAGGGTTTTTTCATCTGACTGACAATTTTTCACTTGATTAGAGATCCAGACCAATAAACAAATCCTTTGTGTTGCTAAAATATCAAAAGGATGAGTTTCTTTGTCATTTTGACGACTGGGGATAATGTTAATTTGTGATGCATGCCTGTATTAAATAAGTGAGGTTCAGTACACCAAGAACCTCTACTTTCTATTCCACAAAATAATTGTATACTTTGCAGCAGGAAATGAAAAGCTGCTTAGAATTATAGCCTCAAAACTAATAATAGCACTGGTACCACCTTCCTTAACAAGTTCCCAGGTTTCTCAAAGGGTTCCTCTGTTGGAAATAGAAAGTTCCAAAAAAATTAGTCTGTTATCTCTTATGTGTAGATATTGAAATTTCTGGAAGAGAACTTTTTGATGACGAAACTTTCACTGATTGCATATTTCACAAATATGGCTAAGAGTCCTTGGTATAAACAATTAAGAACAATTCTTCAATATAATTTCATGAGAAGCTTAAACCTTCAAATAGACAAAATACACATCATATCTGCTTTACAGACAGCCTTCTAAATTAGACATACTTAATTTGTAATTTTGTATAAATTATTAGAGTTAAATTAACAACTTTTGTTTTTTAAAACCATGTCCCCTTGTTATATAAACTGCCTGATTTGTGTGTATGCAAATTAACTATCTAGTGATGTCCCCACTACGACATGAAAACCAGCTAATTTGCTGTGTATGCAAATTAGGTCCCCATTAATGATGAGTTCTGGTTATGTCCCCATTAGGTGTGAAAAAAACAAGCACAGAAATTTTGTAATTTAAATCCAGAATTTGAGATGATATTTGTGTTCTCGGGCTTAAATTATACATGCCTGATTTTTTCACATCTGTAGGACCTCAGGAAAGTGGTGTCCCCATAACACATGGGTGGGACTACTGACCCCAGAATGTTCTAATTACAAGAAAGTGTGTGAGTGTGTTATATTTTGTTATTGTAAACGCAGTAACTGTAGAAAAGGAGGTTCTCTTTTTCAGTTCCCCAGCAGCTTGTTGATGTTTACATCCATTGAACGTTACATCCTCAGAGCATGACACGTGTGTATCAGAATTAATCCAATCTAATTTACTTTAAAGGAAGAATATACAGAGGAGAAATCGAACACATTAGACTCTTAGAGCAAAGATTATTTATCACGAGGTGTTTCTTTAAATATTCAGATTCTTTTCACTATTTTTAAAAAATTAACTTAATGTATTTCTAAACATCTAGGAGGAGTGTAGCGAGGTCTAGACCTTCAGTTTAAACACACACACACACACACACACACACCTTTCTACTCACCTGCATATGTATATTTCCCATACAGTCCCAGACACAGTACAGTGAGTAAAGAGGAGAAAACACACGCTGACATCTCACAGCACGAGGAGAATCTCCAGAGTGTGAAATGACTGAGTCAAATGAAGGTTACAGAAACTTCTAAAAGACCACTCCTAACTGACACCTCCCTACACACACTGACACACACACACACATATACACACACACATACACACACACACTCATACACACACACACACACACTCATGCGCATGCGCATACACACACACTTTCTCTTCACTTGTGAATTACGTTATTACTGATCACTGAAATGCGAGACTCGGTAAAGGAATTTCAAATTAAACTGCGTCTATGGGAGGGCCAGATGTGCCAAGGCAATCTATGTTCACACTCCTGAACATTCTCCTCACTGCTGAAGTGTGTAAAATAGTTTAAAATTCAGAAAGAAAAAAGTAAAAGTATTCTAAAGACACCAGGACCTCAGCCTGTGTTTCTGCTCCTGCTGTACAGAGTGTACACAGTCAGTGTTCAGTGTGTATTTAGTTCTGTGTGTGTGTGTGTGTGTGTGTGTGTGTGTGTGTGTGAGAGAGAGACAGAGAGAGACTTTTGACTTTTTTTACAATCCTTTATTTAACAAAAGGTCACATTATACACAACCCAGCCACGGAGCCACAGATCTACACAGGTCAGTGGATGGTTTCGTGCGGTCCCAAGCCCGGATAAATGGGGAGGGTTGCGGCAGGAAGGGCATCCGGCGTAAAACTGTTGCCAAACTAAAATGATGCGGAGAGACTCAAGTTCAGATCATGCTAAGGCGATCCCCGGGCAGGAAGGAAGAGTGGTGGACGTGATGGAGATGAAGATAGACGTTTTGTGTGTGCAGGAAGTGAAATGGAAAGGGCAGAAAGCGAAAGAAGTTGGAAATGATTTTAAGCTGTACTACGTGGGAGAAGACAACAGAAAGAATGGTGTGGGAATTGTGCTAAGTCCAGCGATGAAAGAGGGAGTACTGCAGGTGAACCGTGAGTCGGACAGAGTGATCTGGATGAAGGTGGATGTGGATAAATTCGTAATCAATGTTATCTGCGCATATGCACCACAAGTAAGGAAAAAGATGACTTTTGGGGACTGCATGGAAGCGTGATGGCAAAGATACCCGAAACAGAAGTAGTATGGCTTGGAGCGGATCTTAATGGTCATGTGGGAGAAGGAAACAGTGATGCAGCGGAAGTAATGGACAAGGTACGGAGTCGGGGTGAGAATTGAAGCAGAAGATGAAGTTGTAGAGTTTGCAGCTGCCAACCACTTGGCGATAGTATACACCTACTTCAGGAAAAGATTAACGAGAAGGATAACGTACACCAGCGGAGGGCTTACTCGCAAATAGACTACATTCTCTGTAGATGAAATGAGCTGCAGCAAATACAGGACTACAAAGTACTGCCAAAAGAAGCGGTGGCAAAACAGCACAAATTACTGTTGTGTAAAGCAGGAATGATAACCAAGGGAAGGCAGAAGCAGGTTAGGATCTGGAAAACACGCTGGTGGAAATTGAAGGAAATGGAACACAGAGAAAAGTTTGCGAAGAAGGTGCTGGAGGAGAGGCAAGAATGGACATGGGATGCGCTGAGCACAACGATTAGGTCAGCAGGAAAAGAAGTACTAGGTGAAACATCAGGGAAAGCTGGAAAGAAGAAGAGACGTGGTGGTGGAATGCAGAAGTACAAGAAGTGGTGAAGCGGAAAAGAGAAAAGAGGAAGGAAATGGATCTGAACAGGTGTGATGAGACTATTGAAAATTACAAGCATGCAAGCAAAGAAGCAAAGAGAATGGTGGCAAAAGCAAAGAGCATGACATTTAACGACCTGCATACCAGCCTAGAAGAAGGGGAAGAAGGCAAGCGGAAAGCGATAAGAATAGCAAAGCAGAAGCGCCGGGAATCACAAGATATTTACCAGGCAAAACTTGTGAAGGATAGTCAAGGGCAAGTATTGTCGGATGAAGATGAGATAAAGGAAAGATGGAGGTCCTATTTTGAGCAGTTGATGAATGTAGAAAATGAGAGGAGTGAAAGATTTATAGAACCGAGAGAATAAACGCAGGTGGAAAAGATAAAGGAGGAGGAAGTGATGGTAGTGATGAAAAGAGGAAAGGCAGTAGGACCGGATAACATACCAGTGGGGGCGTGGAAAGCACTTGGGAGAAATGGAACTGCAATGTTGACGAAGGTATTCGAGGCAATCATGGAAACGGAACAGATGCCAGAAGAGTGGCGAGAAAGCACTCTGATACCTATCTTCAAAAATAAAGGGGACATTCTTGGTGGAAGATAACCGGTATCATGTGTGACAGAAGAGTGCCAGCAAAGTTGAAAGGAAATCTGTACAAGACAATGGTGAGGCCTGCAATGCTGTATGGGATGGAAACTGTGGCAGTAACAAGAGGTCAGAAAAGGAGAATGGAAGTAGCGGAAATGAAAATGTTGAGATTTTCTCTCGGAAAGACCAGGATGGACAGAATTAGGAATGAAGAGATAAGAGCTACAGTGAAGGTGGGAGAGATGGGTGTGCAGCTGAGAATGAAAAGACTGAGATGGTTGGGTCACGTAGTGAGAAGGGATGAAGTCTATGTTGGGAAGAGAGTGAGAAAGTTAGTAGTTGGAGAAAGGAGGCGATGGGAGGATTGCGTGAAGGAGGATTTAAGGACAGTAGGAAAGACGAAAGAGGATGCGTGCGACAGAATGGTCTGGAGAAGAGTCACCCGCACCGGCGACCCCACCTAGTGGGATTAAAGCCAGAAGTCACATTATACACACAAAAGTCAAATGTGAGTCAATATATAAATAAATAAATATTTAAAGGTCATTAAAAAAAAGAGCATAAATATATTAGGTAATAGGTAAATAAAATAAGTCAGCGCAACAAAAGGCTAGTCATTAAGAACATCATCAGCCTAATGCTGGTGCAGAACAAAGTTCTCCCTCCACTACAGAACACAGAGCCTCCTCGTGACACCACACCGCCTTAAACATCTCCAAGTCCCCCATACTTCTGTAAAAGTTCAAATCGATCAAAATTGTTGATTTGATTAGTCTGGATAGGACTTTTTTGGCATCACAGTCTGTGTTCTGTGCCACTTTGTTTTTCCTGCTCAGGAAATTGACATTTTTGCCTGACCAAAGATAAAATTGATCAGTTGACATTTAAACCTGTCCTTTCGGACATATTTAAAACCCAAGATAAAAATCTGAAAAGTAAAATCCACATTAAATGAACTCAGGTTGTCTTTTAAAAACATAAACAGTGGCTGCAACCTGGAGCAGTGTATAAAAGCATGAAAAACACACTCTCTGTGAACAAAATGGACATGCCTGTGTGACCTCAGGGTTTAAAATGGAGATAAAAGGATTCACAGACACGATTCCATGTAAAATCCTCCATTGGAGGTCAGCAATTTTTTTAGTTAATGGTGGTTTGTAAAGTGCCCTCCACTCTGGTTTAACATCATCATTAAAACCCAGTACAGCTCGCCATGAGGTGTCCACTCTCCTGTTCAGTTTTTTCTTGTTTAAAACTTTCACACAGGCTTTGTACAAGAGTTTACCGTTCACTGGCTCAATGTACATGTCACTGCCGAACTCCAGGAGGGGGCCACCACACCCATCTAGATCTGGAGCGATGCCCAGCTGAGGAAAAGGTTCCTCTTCTGTAGGTCCATTCTCGTTCGTTTCATTGTCTATCAGCTGAACACGCTCCTCTGACGTTAGGGTGGACCTCCAGCGATGTAGGAGTTTATTTACAATGCGTAGGGAATGTAGTCCTAGGCATGCTGCTAAGTCCTCAGCCCGTTTCTGTGATGTTCACCAGCTGCTGGAGTGTCACAATATCCGCTGAGACCAGAACTCTGGATAATGATGGGGTGGTCACACCAGAGATATCTAACCTCTCACCAGTCACCAGGGGTTCCTCCAGCAGCCAGTGTGGTGTTCTGCACCACTTGATTTTTTATTTATTTTTTTAAAGTTCCATATTTTAAAAATCCCACAAAATAAAAACTGGTAATCCAGCAAGGTCTAGCGTTCTTGTGTCCATTAAAAACAAAGTTCTGTCCAATCCTAGTCCTCCTACTTTGTGTAACAGCCTATAAGCTGCTGTTCTCCATATCAACCTCTCAGGTCCAGTGAGGAGTCTTTGGATGAGTCGGATGGTTGCAGTTCTGCTGGCTATGTGGCCAGCCCCTGCGCCCCCTCCTCCTTGGGCAGGTGAAGGACACTTTGAGGGATCCAGTATAGTCTGTCCCAGAAGAAGTCCACTAGCAGTGCCTGGATGTTTGAGAGCAGGTTTGGTGGCGGATCCACACATGCCAACTTGTGCCACAGGGTTGATGCTGCCAAGTTGTTGCTGACCAGCGTTCCCTGTAAGACATTTTTGGGACCAACCACTTCCACCTGCTCAACCTGCCCTTCACCTTTTCAAAAACACCTGTTGTCTTTAATTTTCCAAAAAGCTAAATACAATTAAATTATATCAAGTACTTACATCAGTTTGAGGATGACAAAATCACAGAGAGCCATGAATAGGAAAAGCAAGGGTTTATTGCTGCTCACCACCCGAGATCCACACAGAGGGACGTCCCAGAGTGATCTCAAAGTCCCCTGAAATGGGGCTCCCTTTTTATACAGTTGACGCCCCTGGTTTGCCCAAAATACCATTACATGTGATGTCTGGGTGATGTACTGCCTGGGTTTTTTTTTTTTTTAAGATTCTTTCCAATCCGGCTATTTTTGCCCCAGACTTCTTGAAACCTGTTGAGTTTGCATTTACTCTGTTCTCCTTTTTGTTTTTTAAAACCAACTTCTGCTTTTTATGCCATTTCTGAGCTGACTTTGAGTGAGGACATTTATCACCGGTGTGCTTTTTCCTCCTTTATAATGGTAACTTGTGTGCTTTTTCTGCATTGTTATTAGCATATGTACTGTATGATTTAGTAAAATAATCATTAGCCATTACTTTATTATTCTGATTACTCTGGGTCTGTGTGTGAGTGAGTTCATACTCTTGGGTATGTGTGCTGTATGTTGCACTTCCTCTTTTTGGTCAGGCCCTAGGCCTTGCTATAATTAACTTTTTTAAAGACATTGTCTATAAGGAAGAGAGCGTGACTCTGTTCTTTCCTATTTTCTCACAAAAGTTTCATTCTCCATATTTTATTACCCTTGTGTTTTTTTCTGTCAAATTTTTTATACAACACACCCTCCCAATTTTTATTTAAAACCTCAGTGCTGCCTAGATAAACCCCCAAGTACTTAAAACCACCCTTTTCCCACACCAAACCAGCTGGTAATGTGGGCTGCCCACCACCCCACTCTCCAACTAAAATGGCTTCACTTTTGGCCCAGTTGACCTTGGCAGATGATAAAATCTCAAAATCTTTTAAAATATCAATTTAAATATTCACATCAGTCTGTGTACCCAGCATTACGACTAAGTCATCTGCATATGCTGAGAGAAACAGAGAAGCACTGGACTGAGATATCTTAAAACCAGAAAGTTGGTTTCTCAGTTTACATAAAAGAGGTTCAAATGCTAGGGTATACAGCATGCCCGACAGATAACAGCCTTGTCGAATACCACTGTGGACTCTAAAAGGGGCACACAAACCACCATTAACCTTCAGTGCACTCTCAATTTCACTGTACAAAGTCTTGATCATGGCTATGAAACCTGGGTTGAAACCAAAGGTTTCCAGCACCTTCCACAAGTATTCATGATTAACCCGGTCAAAAGCCTTTTCCTGATCTAGAAAAATAAGGCCAGTCTTCAATCCCAATAGCCTTTAGACGTCTAAAATGTCATGAATCAAATGTATATTATCAAATATAGATCTGCCAGGCATGGAGTACGTCTGGTCAAGGTGAGTGATTTGCTCCATTACCTTAGTCAGTCTTGAAGCTAATGCATTTGAGAGCAGTTTGTAGTCAGTGCACAACAGTGAGACCGGGCGCCAGTTCTTCAAATGCGTCAGGTCTCCCATTTTTCGGCAGGTGGGTCAGGACGGCTCTCCTGCAGCTCAATGGGAGCTCACCTCCCTTCACACTGTCAAGCAGCACTTCTAGCACATCCTGCCCTACAACTGCCCAGAAAGCTTTGTAGAATTCTACAGGGAGACCGTCTATGCCTGGCGCCCTTCCATTCTCCATCCCTTGGAGAGCATCATAGAGCTCCGCCAGAGTTAGCTCTACGTCCAGATCGCTGGCCACATGTTCTGACAGTTTTGGCAGGTCTCTAAGGAAGCCACTCTTCCACTGTCTGTGCCCCCGACTGCTCACTGCTGTACAGCTCTGAGTAGAAGCTAACTGTCTGCTTGCGAATTTCAATGGGATCCGACAGAAGATCTCCTGATTCTGTTCGCACAGCATATATGAATCTTTTCTGTCCATTCTTCTGCTCTAGACCAAAAAAGAACTTGGAAGGAGCATCTATCTCATTCATGCTTTTAAAGCATAAGCGGACCAGCGCGCCCTTTTCTGTAATGCCGAACAGGTCATTCATTATAGTTTTTTTTACTTTTGAGGGCTTCTATCTGCCCTCGATATCCTGTGGTCTCCAAACTCTGGAGTTCCACTATTACAGTCTCCAGGGCTTTCAGAGATCTGACAATGTCTCTTGTGACATTAAGAGTATATTGACAAGAGAGTGTTGACAAAATGTTTTAATTTGAACTTTAGCCACATCCCAGCACTGTTATATAGAACTAAAAGCCATCTTTTCAGATTTAAAAAATTCCAGAAATAAATAAAAGATTCTCTAAAATTAGCATCCTCTAAAAGTGCAGTATTAAAATGCCAGTAAGCACTCTTTGGTTTTACATTATTTTTACTGACGATACATTGCACCATGCTATGATCAGAGAGGCCTACTGGAACTATAAAACATTTAGTAAAAACTGTCAGCTGATGTTTAAAACCATAAAAGTGATCTAGTCTTGCCAAGGAGAGTGTGTAGTCTATGGAGTGGGCCCACGTGTACTGTCTCTAATGTTTGTAGAAATTTTAATAAAAAGCAATCAGTTCGTGAGCCTCCATCATCTCCCACAGGCGCTTACGAGAGGCTACATGAGGTTCTGTATGGTTCCTACATTTACATTTATTCACTTGGCAGATGCTTTTATCCAAAGCGACTTGCAAATAAGCAAAGCGATATATATCAAGCAGAGAACAATACAAGTTGTGCTACTATACAAGACCCATTGATTGAATACCAGAGGAAGCAAAGTGCACAGAGTAGAGGTGTAAGTGTGTTGTGGGTTTTTTTTGTGGTTTTTTTTTCCCCCTCTCTCTGAGTCTGTTAGGTGTTCACGGAAGAGGTGGGTCTTTAGCTGTTTTTTGAAGATAGTGAGAGATTCTGCAGTCCGGATTGAGATCGGAAGTGCATTCCACCACTGGGGAACGGTAAGCGTGAAGGTTCTGGAAAGGGACCTTACGCCTCGCTGAGTGGGAACTACTAAACATTGGTCGCTAGTCGATCGCAGATTGCGAGAGGGAATCTAGGTCTTCAGGAGAGAGTTGAGGTAGGAGGGTGCTGTTCCTGACAAGGTCTTGTAGGTGAGCATCAAGGCCTTGAACTTGATGCGGGCAGCTACAGGTAGCCAGTGGAGGGAGATGAAGAGGGGTGTGACATGGGTTGTCTTGGGCTGGTTGAAGACAAGGCGTGCTGCAGCATTCTGAATTATCTGAAGGGGTTTGATGGAGCTGGCTGGCAGGCCTGAAAGCTCTTACTTTTAAAAGCCTCCCATTTAAAACCTCATCTACAGTATAAGAACTGGGAATAAAATCGCGAGCAAAGAGTAGGGCAACCCCACCACTTATTGATGTGTTGTGACTCAAAATTGCCAGCCCACCCCACTCCTTCATCCAGTCAGTGGCATTGTTAACGTTACTGTGTGTTTCTTGTAGCATCACTACATCAATACGTTTCTGCTTTATTGGGAGAAAGAGAGAGAGAGAGAGAGAGAGAGAGAGAGAGAGAGAGAATGAGACAGAGAATGAGAGAGAGAGAGAGAGAATGAGAGACAGAGAGCAGGACAGAATGAGAGAGAGAGAGAGATTTATCTTTTTATTCAATCAAAACAGGGTTATGTACAGCTTCTTTTTTATAAAAAAAAAAGATTTAAGAGCTATATATGTTATATATACATACACACCATAAAAGCATAGAAATGATTTACCCCAACCCAGTCCCAAAAATAAGAGTCTTCTCCACTACTGAACATAAAACATCTTTGAGACACCATATATGTGTGAACTCCTCTGTTATTTGTAGTTCTGTAGAACACAAAGTCGATGTTTAATCTGACCTTTACCATTCTAACAAAAACCGTGTTTGCATCACAACTTGTTTACTAACAACTCCTCAACTTTGTTTCTTCTGCTAAGGTAAATTGCCATTTTTGCTTTGCCTAGTACAAAGTTAAACAGTTGACATCTCCTTCTCCCCTTCTGACTGTATCTAATCAAAAATAAATGACTGCTTGGAAAACTTTTCTCCAAACATCGTGAACATTCGTAGTAACAGCTGAAACAAGTTGTAATCATATAACCTCCAACATCATCATCATATAACCTCCAAGTCTGTTGTATAACCTCCAAGTCTGTTGCACTCTAGAAAGCAGTGATGGACTGTTTCCCTCTGTGAACAAAAAGGACAGTTATCTCTTACACTGGGATTAATAACAGAAATAAAAGCATTTATTGCCACAATACCATGTAAAATTCTCCTGTAAGTCTGCAACCCTTTTTCTCAATGATGGTTTATATAGCGCTTTCCATGCAGGTCTGACTTCCCTGTCAAGCCCTAGATGAGCTCCCCAAGGATTGTCAGACCTACCACGTAGTTTACTTTTGTTTGTCACTTTTACATGTAGAGAATACATAAGTTTTCCCCCCATGACTCCAAACCTGTTTGTGAGGGTCTCTCTGGACTCTAATAGCTGTCCTGTACAGTCTATAAAATCAGGGAGGAGGGTCACTTCAGGGAATGGTTCGTCAGCATTCGGGTGACAGTGTCTGTTACAGTAGTAGTTCAGTAGACACAGTTCCATTTTTGTGAGTTTGCGCTTCCACATGTTGAGCAGTTGGCTTAAGACCCTGGTGGGAGTCACTCCCACTTGAGAGGCTAAGCCTGCAGTGTTGATCAAACAAGGTCCACACCGCTCGACCACCTGTCCTAGCATGACAATCCCAGCTGAACAAAATAACTGCATCACAAAGGGTCCTGCTATGCACTCCATGTTGAAACGAGTCCCATACACCACTGGTTCCTTCAGCAGCCACGATAGGGTCTCACAGCCTGGTCTTCTCTGTTTGTGGAGCATTCCCCACACAGTAAACAGTCCTCGGTAGAACTTTGGGAGATTGTGAAGTTTGTGAGAGGTCAAGTCCATCAACCACAAAGACTCATCAAGACACAAATTCTGGCTTCGGGTCAATATGGCTCGGGCCAAGGGTCTCCAGACAAGGTCTCTGGGCCCGACGAGGAGCCTCTGAATAAGCTGGAGTTGGAAGGCAGCACCCCTGCTGGCAGGATGAATGAGTCCTTGCCCTCCTTCCTTTTTGGGTAGAAAAAGTACACTATGCGGGACCCAATGCGATCGGTCCCAGAAAAAGTCCACCAATACTGTTTGTATTTTAGCCAGCAGTTGTGCTGGAGGGTCTACACATGCTAACCTGTGCCACAGCATAGATGACACCAAGTTGTTAATCACAAGTATACGCCCCCTAAAAGACATGTGTGATAATATCCATTTCCATTTATTTATACGCCCTTCAACCTTCTCTAAAACATTGTCACAATTTTTCCTGACAAAAGCTTAATCACCAAGATAAATACCAAGGTATTTAAAACCACATTTGTTCCAATTTAGCCCAGCAGGTAAAAGCAGTTTCTTGCTCAACTCATTGCTGATTGTTATGGCTACACTTTTTCCCCAGTTAATTTTTGCAGAGGATACTACACCAAAATCATTGATGTGTTCTACAAGGGTTTTAATATCTTCTTGTTTCTTGGTGATTGTCATGATTCCCCCGTGCAGCAGTGCGCTTTGTGCTCTCGTGCGCATGCTTCTTCACGGTCAACAGAGTTGACGGACACATGTTTGTTGTTGACGTCATGTCTCGATGACGCGATGTAGCTATTCCTGCCGAATGTTCTTGTTCTTGACCAGGTTCATGTTTATTAGTGCTACTCCATGTTTAGGCCAGGTAGCTTAGCTTAGCTTCTAGCCTACCAGCTTCTAGAGTAGCATAGTTAAATAGATCGATAGAGAGTTAGTCTTATGTACCATGTCATGTGTCATTGTTCTTGTTTATGCTGTGAGTCATAGTTCTTATTCAAGACATTTTTCATGTTTCGTCTTCCATAGTTCATGGTTTGTGTTTCACTGTCTCCTAGCCCTAGTTCATGTCGAGGCTAGTTAGCGTATAGCCTATCTTAGCTTAGTTCATGGTGGTTGTCATCTGTTATGTTTCTTGTTTTTGTTTCTCTTGTGTCTGCTCTCCACTGCTAAAATAAAATGGTCTCGTCCGCTGCACTTGCATCCGTCTGACTTCCCTGATGTCACACCTCGTGACAGATTTACCCGCCAAACCATGGATGCAGCACAAGGATGAGTGAGAAGGCATGCTCCAAGAACCGAGGAAGTAAAAAGAGATTATTGCATTGGGGCACGCGCGGATTACTGGCCGAGTTTTTCATCCGTGCAATTTCCCCAGAGGTACGACGCAGAGCTTCCTTTCGCGACAGCGGGATTGGGGAGCTACCTATTGGATTTTCTGATGGAATGCCAGGTGTATTTTGCAGCCTGGCACATCCCAAGCCTTCGAAAGAGCAGTGGATCGGGTTCATGGTGTTGAGGTTTTGTGGTCCGGCCCGTGACTGGGTCACCAGCCATCCATGATGTCACGCAGTTTGCGGACCTTTTTATGAGTAAGTTCTCTCAGCCCAGACAACTTCGTGGACTGGACCTACTGGGGTGGAGAGTCAATGGACAGCCCCAGCCCGACCCGCCCTTCAACCTCTATTATGAGGAGAGAGACAGAGCCATCACCGGTCATCCCGTGAAGCAGAATCTCATCATTTCCAAATCTGCGGACCCAATAATCAGAGTTCCACCCAGATCCAAGTTTCAATCTCCAGCCCAAGCTAACTCTCCAACCCAAGCGAAGTCTCCAGTCCCCGCCACAGTCAAGGCTCAAGTCACAGCTCACACACATCGGCGTCCGAGATCCAACCAAAGCCAAAACTCAAACTCCAACCAAGGTCAAGACTCAAGTTCCCATCACGGCTAAGCCTCAAGTTTCTACCCAAGCCACGCCTCCAGCCAAAGCCACGCCTCCTGTCCAAGCCACAGTCATGCCTACAATCCAAGCCACGCCTCATGTGCAAGCCGAGGCTGAGTCCCAAGTTCAGCCTCAAGCTCCGGCCAAAGCTCAAGTTCAGCCTCAAGCTCCGGCCAATAAGTCTCAAGTGCTCTCCCCTCCCAACCAACAAACCTTGGACGTTGCCCCCCCCCCCCCACCCCACGTCGGCCCCCCCCCCCCCCCCGGGGTGGGCCCCACCCCATTTGGCCGCCCAAGCCACCCAGTCTAGTCTTGGACGCCCAATCCAGACCCAGTCTCAGGTCTCGGACGCCTATGTCCAAGCTCAACCCATCTCAGGTGCCTGATCTCCAGCCGCCCTTAGTCCACGGCCATGTCTCTAGTCCAGGCCATGTCCCGGGTCCCTGTCCCTGCCATGTCTCGGGTCCCTGCCACGGCCACAGCCAAGTCTCACATCCAATTCACAGCCCAAGTCCCGGCCATGGCCTACACCCAAGTCCCGGCCACGCCTCACGAGCCCGCTGTTCACGTCAAGCTTCAAGTTCCTGTCGTCACACTCAAGCCTGCTGATTCTGCTACTCTAGTTCTGCTCTCACCAGTGTTTACTAAGGCCGGCCCAGAAATTCTTTTGGGGAGGGCAACGAGGACAGCAGGGCTCCAGCCTGAGGCCTACGGGGAGGTCTCAGCGATGGAGCTCTTGCCAGCCCAGGAAGCTATCCTGCTGTCCCTTCCAGCTGAGGACATCGCTCAGTCTCCACATCCAGCTGGAGTTATCGCCCAGCAGTCCTGTCCAACTGGGGTCATTGCTCAGCATTTCGGTCTAGCTGGGGTCATCGCTCAGCAGTCCCGTCCAGCCGAGGATGTTGCACCGCTCCCAAGTGCCGCTGGGAACATCGCTGCCTGTCTGCCCAGATGTAGTCCTTGCTCTGCCTCCCTGGTCAGCTAGGGACTTTGCTCCGCTTCCCTACTCCGCCAGGAACAGCGTGCGGTTTCCTGGCTCTGCATGGGACATTCAGACCAGGGGCCCAGGGCGCCAATGAAGGGGAGGACTTTTGGCACTCTGGGAGGAGTGCCTTTGGCGGGCGCGGTTCCCTCATGATTCCCCCGTGCAGCAGCCGTGCTTTTGGGCGCGCGCGCGCATGTGCATGCTTCTTCACGGTCAACAGCTTTGACAGTTGGACATGTGTTTGTTGTTGACGTCATGTCTCGGCCTCGTCTTGTCATAGGGTCACGTGTGTTTTGGTATTGCCGCAGCTTTTAGCAGTTCAGTGCTAATCAGGTGTGTGCATATATACCAGGAGCCGTGCTACACACGGCACGGGTAAATCACGGTCTCTATAGAGAGATAGCGATGTAGCTATTCCTGCCGAATGTTCTTGTTCTTGACCAGGTTCATGTTTATTAGTGCTAGTCCATGTTTAGGCTAGGTAGCATAGCATAGCTTAGTTTCTAGCCTACCAGCTTCTAGAGTAGCATATCTAGATAGATCAATAGAGAGTTAGTCTTATGTACCATGTCATGTGTCATTGTTCTTGTTTATGTCGTTAGTCATAGTTCTTATTCATGCTATGTTTCATGTTCCATAGTTCATAGTTTGTTTTGCTGTCTTCTAGCCCTAGTTCATGTCAAGGCTAGTTAGCGTGTACAGCTTAGCCTAGCTTAGCGTTAGTTCATAGTGGTTGTCATCTGTTATGTTTCTTGTTTTTGTTTCTCTTGTGTCTGCTCTCCACTGCTAAAATAAAAGGGTCTCCGTCCGCACTTGCATCCGTGCTTCCCTGACGTCTCGCCTCGGGACAGTGATGACAACAACATCGAGTAGCGCCCAGATAATTTAAAAACTCCAGGAAGGGTTACACCTGAAAGAGACTGTCTTAATATGTGTAGGAGAGCCCCGCGACCAAGGAGTACAGCATGCCAGATAATGAGCATCCTTGTCTAACTCCTCTCTGGACCTTAAAAGGAGAGCTTAAACCACCGTTGATCTTTAAAATACTCTCAATGTCACTGTACAAGACTCGCACCATTTTTATAAAACCAGAGCTGAACCCGAAAGCATCTAGTGTATACCACAAATACTGATGTTCAACCCTGTCAAAGGCCGCCTTTTCTGATCTAGAGAAAACAAGCAGAATTCACAACCCAATGTCTTGGAGAGCCCAAAAATCACAAATGAGGATGAGGTTATCAGATATCAACCTGTTGGGTATACAAAAAGTCTGATCAACATGAACAACATGTTCCATTACTTTTCTCAGCCTCATGGCCAACACCTTTGATAAAAGTTTATAGTCCATGCTGAGAAGAGCCACTGGTCACCAGTTTCTAATCTCTTGTAAATCTCCTTTTTTGGGGAGAAGAGTAAGGATTGCTCTCCTGCAGCTCACTGGTAGTTGTCCCTTGTCCAGACTGTCTCTGAGAACAAGCAGTAGATCCTCTCTGATCACATGCCAGAATGCTTTATAAAAGTCCACATGAAAACCATCAATACTGGGTGCTTTACCATTCTCTAAACTTTGCAATGCAGAAAGTAGCTCATCAGCAGTGATTTCCAGATCTGCATTGACCTCCTCTGAGACCTTGGGTAAACCCTTGTAAAAGGACTGCGCCACCTCTGGTTTCTCTTGAAACTCTTTCCTAAAAAGCTTCTCATAAAAAGCGACTGCACAATTATGAATCTCTGCAGCCTCCTGTAGCATCACTCCCGGTGCTGGATCGAGAGAGTGCAGTTTTTTTTTTTTTTTTTTTTTTTTTAAAAAAAAGAATTATTTTGAAGCACATTCTTTGAAGGCAGTAAGAAAGCACCTTGGGCACAGACACCCAACAGGTTAGATAGAGCTGATTTTTTTTCCTCTGGAGAACTTTGAAATGTTCTCCTTTTCTTCTGCTGTCTGCCAAATCCTGCAGCTTCACTATTTCATTCTCCAAATTTTTCATGGATCTCGTCATGTCTCTTGTGACACTGAGAGTATACTGTAGGCACAGCTGTTTGATCTTACCCTTCCTATGTCACACCACTGTTGTAGAGAACTGTATTCAGACTTTATTTTTTTATAACTCTCCCAAAAATATCCAGTAACAGGGACAGATTGAAATGCCAATAGGCGTTCCACGTAGGAACCTTTAATCACTACTCCGTTCACCAGTAACTGATTTACCTTACCCACACTGTCTAGGAAACACAACGCGCGCGCTGTTCATTCTAGACGCATCTTTAATACATTCATAACCTACAACCTCACTGACCGCTAATCAACACTCCTCCACCGAGCGCACCCCCGTCGAGAGGACAGTCTAATGGCGTCGCGGTCAGTGTAGTGTGAAACTAAAACTGTTCACCGCCGCCATGCTGAACGGCCACGCCGCGGCCCCGCTCCACCAAACACACCCAAATAAACCACCATCTTAAGAAAAAGATCAGAAAACTTACAAACTCCACCACGTTCATGCACAACATTCACTCAAAAAAGAAAAATAAATAGAGAAAGTAGATTAAAGCTTAAAGAGTCTGAAGAAAGACAAAAGCTCTCACACATGCAGCTCTCACACTAACCACACCCACTCCCGGCATGCACCAGACAGAGAGAGAGAGAGAGAGAGAGAGAGAGAGAATGAGAGAGAGAGAGAGAGATATGAAATAAATGCTGTTTTGTGGATTCTGGACGTTCACAATGCCTTTTATTTTTATTTCTGATGAACACGGGTTTGGGGGTTGATTTATTTGTGTGTGAATGTCATGTTACTCCGCTGTAATAAATAAATAAACAAGCGATGAAACTTTTATAGGGGTTGGTATTTATTTGATGAGCCGTGACCTTGAAATACCTGAGAGGTTAAAGGACTCAGGATGAGTCAGGCGGAGTTTTGCTTTTGCTTATAAAATGTCGTAACTGACACATGACATCGTGGTGGCTGTGGCGCAGGTGGTAGAGTGGGTTGTCCACTAATCGTAGGGTTGGCGGTTTGATTCCCGGCCCACATGACTCCACATGCGGAAGTGTCCTTGGGCAAGACACTGAACCCTAAGTTGCTCCCGATGGCAAGCTAGCGCCTTGCATGGCAGCTCTGGTACCATTGGTGTGAGTGTGAATGGTTGAATGAGACACAGTGTAAAGCGCTTTGTACAAAAACGCTATATAAGTGCACATCTACCATTTACATAGTGACATTCCGGGTTAATTCTTTTGAAAATGTCCCAGGGATGGACTTCAACAGGATAAACTTCAACTTACTCACGTGAATGAATGAACGAATATCACATTACAAGCCTTACATGATAAAATTACACATTACATGATGAATTTGAACAAGTAAAAAGTTGTAAAAAGTATCAAAGCAAGTTCACAAAATAAAAGTAACAGAGGAACCACCAAGACGTTAGCAGCAGATCCTTTAAGTCCTGGAAGCTGTAACAGGGTCACCGGTTCTCCTTCCTTGGAGCACTTTTAATAGGTACTGCACACGGAGAACACCCCACAACAGCTGCCCTCTGGAGACGCTCTGACCCAGTCGTCTAGACATCACAATGTGGTCCTTGGCAAAGTCTCTCAGAGCCTTACACTTGCCCATTTTTCCTGCTTCCAACACATCAACTTCCAGAACTGACTGTTCACCTGCTACCTAATAAATAAACCCCCCTCTACAGGTGTCGCTTTAACAAGGTCATCAACTTATTCATGTCACCTGTCAGTGGTTTTAATGTTATGGCTTATTGATGGACACATCTAGAGAAGCCTTGGAAATGAAATGGGATTTGTTAAAGGCAATTCTGTATTAATCACTAACTAAGGGAGGTTCCAGTGTTGAGGGTGAGTGTGGAAGAGGTGCGGTTTCACATCCTGACCACCTGGGGGCATCTGGTCAGAAAGTACATGATCCAGTGGTATATGGAGGAGTTCAGCCCCAGGCTCTGGAGCTCTGGATGGACCACTTCATCACTATAGAAGCGACTGCTACTGGACGGTAGTCATTCAGGGAGGCAGGGCAGGGACCGGGGGGATTGGGGACAGTAATGATGGTGGAGGTCTTAAAACATGTGGGAACACATTGGTTAAGGGAGAGGTTAAACATGGTGGTGAAGAGCAACCTTTCTCTCCATTAAACAGTGCATCCGGTGTTGGATAAGATTTTTGATAGAAATAAAACACAAGGGTAATAAAATATGGAGAATGAAGATTTAGTGAGAATATTGGAAAGAACAGAGTCACGCTCTCTTCCTTACAGACAATGTCTCTTAAATAAGTTAATTATAGCAAGGCCTAGGGCCTGACCAAAAAGAGGAAGTGCAACACACACAGCACACATACCCAAGAACATGAACTCACTCACACACAGACCCAGAGTAATCAGAATAACAAAGTAATGGTTAATGATCATTTGACTAAATCATACAGTACATATGCTAATAACAATGCAGAAAAAAGCATATAGGTACCATGATAAAGGAGGAAAAAGCATACAGGTGATAAATGACCTCACTCAAAGTCAGCTCAGAAATGCCAAAGAAAGCAACAACAAAAAGGAGAACTGATAGAGTAAGTGCAAACTCAACAGGTTTCAAGAAGTCTGAGGCAAAAATAGCAGGTTTGGAAAGAACATAAAAATGCATTACATCACCCATACATCACCCAGACATCACATGTAATGGTATTTTGGGCAAACCAAGGGTGTGTCAACTTTATAAAAGGGAGCCCCATTCCAGGGGACTGGGAGATCACTTTTTGAGACGTCCCAAACTGTTTGGATCTCATGTAACGAATTAAATAAATTGGACCTTCACCTTTTCTCACTCACTGGTTCCGTGTGGTGATTTAGACTTTGAGTATCTCAGCTGATGAAAGCTATTGTAAGTACATTCAATATTTTCTAAATTGTTATATTGGTAATAAGAAAGTAGGTAAAATTTGACCTACACCGGAGCATCGATTAATATGCTTTATATCTTCCAGACGTTAGCGGTGGGCAGTGGGTGGAATGGCCCAGCATTAAAGGCAGCTTATCATCAAGGTTGTGACAGGACATTCTAACCGAGCTTGTCTTAGCTTGCTGCCTAACGAGGTAGTTTCCTCCGTCAGTGTCATAATCTCATTACAGAGAAGTTTACTGAACCACTACATGCTGCTAAAGGTGCAGGCTTGAGGGTGGAAACATCTCTCTGGTCCTCTTATAAAAAATAAAAACATTTTTAAAAAAACATTTCCGCTTGTTCTTGTCCCCACTACGGACTTCAAGGACTAACAGGAAGCATGGCTACAAAGACACAATGGATAAAAGACAGTACTACACATCTTCATTAACTAGACAGGTGTACAAAGCTGTTTATAAGAATTTAATATTCAATATTTTAAACCCATGATGGTTGCAGTTCAATGTGGATTTTATTGCTCCACATGTACAGTGAGAACTGCTGAGTAGAAAACAACAATAAACCTAAACAATAAACAATAAACCTGCACAAAGTTTGGGCTTCAGATTTTATAGTTCACTTTCACTTTTTAATGTTCATAAAATACTGTAATGTATCAATTAACTTCATTTGTTCTTCAGAGTAAATATCATGATCTACACACATTACATTAGTAATATACACACTACACACTAATCCACATAATGCAAAAAAAGTAGCATTAGCAACACTGGAGTCAGGGTTAACTACACAGGAGGAAGTGTTAGCATTAGCTACTCTGGAGTCGGGGTTAACTACACAGGAGGAAGTGTTAGCATTAGCTACTCTGGAGTTGGGGTTAACTACACAGATGTTAACATCAGCAGTATCTACAGTTGTCTTTGGTTTATCGCACTATGGTCCACATAGCGGTTGTTCCTGCAGGACCTTAGGTGCTTCAAGATGTAGCACGTCCCGTATGTGCACGTCGGAAATACATCCAGCACTCGAAGTTGATTACAACATAGTAGCGATTGCCATCAAACCGACTGCTCCCCAGACAGACATGAGTGGTGGTTGGCCAGCTGAAGAAGAGAACAGGAAAACAGAGAATAGAAGTGAATAAAGTACATCTCTGATAATCCGTAGACAACATGAGCCTGGTAACGATGTACAAAATGTGTTATGTTACAATACAGTGGTGTCTCAATACGATCCTTCTTTAGTACAGTATAAATAAACATCGCCTGAATATGAGCCTTAGGTTTCCATTTTGAACTGATTAACACATTCAGCATTATAAACCTACCGTGACTGGAAGGGAACACTGACACACTGTTTGTGTGATAAATTCAGACTATTAGCAGCGTACAGTGAACAAAAAGCTGTGCATTAGCATGGAACAAAGTTAAACACTGAGCGAATACTTAAATATGAGCTCTTTGGTCAGACTTTCACTGGTGTGATGTGTTGCCAGGTCTCAGCAACGTTTCCACAACTAAATCCTCTCAGAACCCACACAAAAGACCTGAAACTAGCCCAATAAGGTGGCAGGAGCTCAGCTGGTGGCTGGAGGACGTCCCTGTCCTCACCTATATCACAAGCTACCAGGAATCCATAAGAACCTTGGAGTAGAGCCACTGCTCCTCTGAATTGGAGATCAGACGGGCTACATACTCTGGAGGTAACCGTAGCTAATGCTAATTATTACGTTTACTGTATTACTCCATAGTTCAGACTAACCTTGATCTCGGTGTTGCTAGTGCTAATGCTAACCGTATTACATGTTTACAGGTGTAATTACAGACTCACAGTGTACAGTGATGGTGATTGGTTGAGATGTGAACATGTGCAGATGTTGGTCCAGATTCAGCACAGCTGCACACTGATACTGCACTCCATCGTCCTCACGGCTGGGTGTGACGGTTAGGTTCACTGTCTTGTTAACACTCATCAGCTCATTTACCAAGTCTGGGAACGACGTGTCACTGAAGTGTGTGAAAGTGTTGCTTTGCTTGGGATCCGCTCTGCTCCAGCGCACACTGAGTTTACTTCCAGGTCCGACGTTCTCAATCTCACACCTCAGCTCTGTGTGATTTCCCTCTACCACCACATCAGACACAGAGCTCAGTGTAACCCTGTCTGGCCTCTCTGTAAACACACACACACACTTTAAATGACATTGTGTTCATTAATAATCGAATCCACCACTCAGTGCATGACTCTTCATGATGTGACGAGATGAACGGACCAGAGCGAGTCCCAGCAGAGTAAACTGTGTTGATTATGATAACTGTGTACACAATAAGAAGGAAATCAGATGTGAGGAGATGATGGTACTCACTGTAAATGGTGAGATTTACATAACTCATACATTGAGTATTTCCCACTGTGAAATAACATCTGAGTCCTTCAGCTTCCTCCCACTTCGTCAGTCTGTCCACTTTCCACATCACACTCGTCTCAGTTCTTGTTAGAGGCTGTGAGCTTTTAGACTCCCAGCCCAGTATGTACTTCGTCACAGGTTTGTTCGGTATGGAGCAGTTCACTTCAGCAGAGCTTCCATACTCCACCAGCAGAGACGGCGGAGAGAGAATAGGATCTGTACATGTTTCTGTTCAGCACAATAACAATGTGGAGTTAATTTGCTGTTAAAAGCCAATTAGAAACAACAATTTCATAAAATCTGAAAATAAGTTTTCAGATTCGCAAATCTGTAACTTTAAAGATTGTGTTTGTCACATACACACTAATACAGGGTACAACGTGTAATGAAATGCAGATTGGTCGACATTGTAAATAATAATAAATAAAACAAATAATAAATTATAGATTAAGATTCTGTATTTGTCACATACACACGTGTGATCTAATGTCGTGAAGAGTTACTCGTCCCACGGTGCAATAACAAACAGACCAACAACAACTCAGGATATACACACATGTTCAAATAGAATAATATTAAAACTAGAACATAGTAAAATAGCAAAATGCAACAGACATGTCACGCCACGACCGCCAGAGGCCGCTGTGGCGCTTCATTCGAAAGGACTTTGGGTTGGGCGCGCACTTCCGGGATAGCGTGCGCGTGAGCGCGGATTCACAGCAGGTGTGTTTACTTTCAGTTTGATTACATGTGTTATTTAAGTGCACTTTGCTCGAGATTGTTTGTCGGTCGGTGTTCCTGTTAGTAGGGTTAAGTTAGACACGTTCGTAGCGGTCCAGTTGTTTATGTTTGATGTCAGTTTTCCTGTGACGACCGCGTATCTGTGAAGATTAATAAAGAAAGACTGTGATCTGCGCCTGCATCCGTCTCCTGTCTACGTTTCGAGACAAGACTTAGTAAAATATTATAGACTGTAGAATAAAAATATAAATATTATAGACTGTAGAATAAAATTATAAATATTATGGACTGTAGAAAAAAATATAAATATTATAGACTGTAGAATAAAATTATAAATCTTATGGACTGCAGGGAATATGATGTGACATTGATTGTTTAAACAATAAATAGCTCTGAACAGCTACTCATGGTTTAACATTCAGTTTCACCTGTGAAGACTGCATTTATTGTTAAAAAGGACAAACCAACATTAAGATCAGAGAGCTGTGTATGGGAGACGCTCTGAAGCTGAAGAAAGAGGAAAAATCATTCAGAGGCACTGCACAAACACTGGATATAACCAGTACAACAATCTGGAATGTTCTGAAAAAGAAAGAAACTGAGGAACAGACACCGAACGGGTCGGCCAAGGAAAACAACAACAGCTGATGACAGAAACATTGTGAGAGCTGTGAAGAGAACCCCAAAACAACAATCAGTGACATAACCAACAACCTCCACAGGGCAGGGTGAAGGTCTCACAATCCACCAAAGAAGACTTAGAGAGCAGAAATATAGAGGACATACCACAAGATGTAAAGAGCTCATCAGCAGTAAGAATCAGAAAACCAGACTGGATTTCACAAAGAAATACAGAGATGATCCACAAAAGTTCTGGAACCGAGATGAACCTCCACCAAAGTGTTGGACAAAGAAAGAATCTGCTCATGATCCAGAACATACAAGCTCATCTGTGAAACATGGTGGAGGTAGTGTCATGGCTTGGGCTTGCATGGCTGCTTCTGGAACATTCTCACTAATCTTTATTGATGATGAACTCATGATTGTAGCAGCAGAATGAATTCAGAAGTTTACAGAGAAATACATCTGAATGAATCGGGAGGAACTTCATCATGCAGCAAGACAACGATCCAAAAACACGCCCACCTCAACACAGGACTTCATCAGGGGAAAAGTGGAAGGTCTTAGACTGGACAAGTCCATCACCAGACCTTCACCCAACTGATCAGCATCTCACCTCCTGAAGAGGAGACTGAAGGGAGAAACCCCCCAAAACAAACAACTACTGAAAGAAGCTGCAGGAAAAACCTGGAGAAGCTTCACAGAAGAAGAAACTAGCAGATTGGTGTCAGTGAGTCGCAGGAGTGATGAAGTGACTGCGAGTAACAAATACACAACCGAATATTACGTGTTATTTACTTCAGGACTGATCTGTTCCTATACTTTTGGTCACCTAAAAAAATGCTTAACACATCTAGATGTAAACACGAGGAAATAAAAACTGAAATCCTGATCTATCGCCCTATACATGTGAGTTGGTATTGCTGTTCCAATACTTTCGGAGGGGACTGTGTGTGTGTGTGTGTGTGTGTGTAGAAAAGGAGGTTCTCTTTTTCAGTTCTCCAGCAGCTTGTTGATGTTGCAGCAGTTCTGCAGTCACGTGACAGATAAAAGAACGTTACATCCTCAGAGCATGACACGTGTGTATCAGAATTAATCCAATCTAATTTACTTTAAAGGAAGAATATACAGAGGAGAAATCGAACACATTAGACTCTTAGAGCAAAGATTATTTATCACGAGGTGTTTCTTTAAATATTCAGATTCTTTTCACCATTTTAAAAATTAATTTAATGTTGAGACATCTAGGAGGAGTGTAGCGAGGTCTAGACCTTCAGTTTAAACACACACACACACACACACACACACACACACACACACACACACACACACCTTTCTACTCACCTGCATATGTATATTTTCCATACAGTCCCAGACACAGTACAGTGAGTAAAGAGGAGAAAACACACGCTGACATCTCACAGCACGAGGAGAATCTCCAGAGTGTGAAATGACTGAGTCAAATGAAGGTCACAGAAACTTCTAAAAGACCACTCCTAACTGACACCTCCCTACACACACACACACACATGCGCATGCGCGCACACACACACACTTTCTCTTCACTTGTGAATTACGTTATTACTGATCACTGAAATGCGAGACTCTGTAAAGGAATTTCAAATGAAACTGCGTCTGTGGGAGGTCCAGATGTGCCAAGGCAACCTGTCTATGTTCAGCAGTGAGGAGAATGTTCAGGAGTGTGAAGTGTGTAAAATAGTTTCAAATTCAGAAAGAAAAAAATAAAAGTATTCTAAAGACAGACAGAGTGTTTCTGCTCCTGCTGTACAGAGTGTACACAGTCAGTGTTCAGTGTGTATTTAGTTCTGTGTGTGTGTATGTGTGTGTGTGTGTGTGTGTGTGTGTGTGTGTGTGTGTGTGTGTGTGTGTGAGAGAGAGAGAGACCGTTGACTTTTTTACAATCCTTTATTTAACAAAAGGTCACATTATACACATAACCCAGCCACGGAGCCACGGATCTACACAGGTCAGTGGATGGTTCCGTGCCGGTCCCAAGCCCGGATAAATGGGGAGGGTTGCGGCAGGAAGGGCATCCGGCGTAAAAACTGTTGCCAAACTAAAATGATGCGGAGAGACTCAAGTTCAGATCACGCTAGGGCGATCCCCGCAAGCGACGCGCAGCACGACCGCCGTGGGTCTGTGAAAAGTGGGTTACGGCTACTGTATCAGGAGCGCACCGGCGACCCCACCTAGTGGGATTAAAGCCAGAAGAAGAAGAAGTCAGATTATATACATAAACGTCAAATGTGAGTCAATATATAAATAAATAAATATTTAAATAGCATTAAAAAAAAGAGCATAAATATATTAGGTAATAGGTAAATAAAATAAGTCAGCGCAACAAAAGGCCTATTTAGAGGAAATATTGTCTGCTGAGACTGCTCTTTGGACGGACTACAGATCAAAAGGATCATGACGTATTACAACATGGTACTTTGATATTCCAGGGCTGGGAGATCTCGAGCTAGAACCTGATTAATATTGACGGGCTCTCACAGTATCCCTGTGGGAGTCTCGTGTGTGTATATTGATACTCTTCATACATAAACGCAAACAGATGCTGAGAATCTGTGTCGAGGGGTACACTGAAAAAAAACAGAGCATAGGTCTATTACCGTGTACCATTTAGTCCCTTCTGGTATGTTAGACAGAAGGGTGTGTGGGTCGAGCACCACAGGTGTTTCCAGCATGACTACTTGATTCACAGCCCTTAAGTCATGTACCCAACCTCCATTTATCCGAATCTGGTTTTGTTACAGGGAAAATGGGTGTGTTGAACTGGCTTTTGGTGGGGATTAGTACTCCAGCCTCCATCAGACCGTATATCGTTGGCTGCATTGCGGGTGGATTCTGTGATTTTGTGCAAATATGGGCGTGATGGCCTCGGCTCCCGTAGTTTCTCACATAGTGGCACAGTTCCCTTTATTTCATTTTCTTTTCCTTTCTCTTGCCCTACTTTAACTTTGTCATTATTCACTTCCTTTGCCTTTTCTGCTTATTTCTTTCTCTAGCTCCGCTTTCTCTTCCCTTTCCTTCAAACCACTCCACTACTTCTTTCTTTATTTCCTTATATATTATTTTTTCTTTTTTTTCCGAGCTTTGTCCATACCTTCTTCCCTCTTTTTTCTCATCCCTCACTACACGTCTTTCCTTCATTTCATACATCGTTGCTCATCAAAACGTCATCACTACTGGCCATTTCAACACTTCTCTTTTTTTTTTGTATTAGTTTTTTCCCCTCTTCCCCATTTTTCCAATAATGTTTAATGTCTTTTCTATTTTCTTTGTGCATTTGAATAATAATCTCTATTGGATTTACTTCCATTTTTCCAGCCGCCATCTTACCCCCGCCCCCCCCACACACACACACACTTCTCCAAGGTCGTATCTCAAAAATCCCCAGCCTCTCATAAATAAGAGAATGCTCCTTTATTTTTGGGTATGCCTTTCTTTCAAATTTAGAAAATATTTTCACAACCAAATGCTTTTCCCCTTACCTGTCCATCTTTTTGTACACACCGGGCACGACCTGTTAGTTCTCCCATAGCATGGTGCTGGGGTTTTTTTTTGTTGTTTGTTTTTTGTTTTTTATAGGTTTCCTCTCCCTTCTCCTCAGCCCAGCTTTCCCTATGGGCTCACAGTTTACATTTGTTACTTATACAGTAAGTATGCTTAATACTTACAGTGCCTTGCGAAAGTATTCGGCCCCCTTGAACTTTTCAACCTTTTGCCACATTTCAGGCTTCAAACATAAAGATATAAAATTTTAATTTTTTGTGAAGAATCACCAACACGTGGGACACAATTGTGAAGTGGAACGAAATCTATTGGATATTTTAAACTTTTTTAGCAAATAAAAAACTGAAAAGTGGGGCGTGCAAAATTATTCGGCTCCTTTACTTTCAGTGCAGCAAACTCACTCCAGAAGTTCAGCGAGGATCTCTGAATGATCCAATGTTGTCCTAAATGACTGATGGTGATAAATAGAATCCACCTGTGTGTAATCAAGTCTCTGTATAAATGCACCTGCTCTGTGATAGTCTCAGGGTTCTGTTGAAAGCGCAGAGAGCATCATGAAGACCAAGGAACACACCAGGCAGGTCCGTAATACTGTTGTGGAGAAGTTTAAAGCCGGATTTGGATACAAAAAGATTTCCCAAGCTTTAAACATCCCAAGGAGCACTGTGCAAGCGATCATTTTGAAATGGAAGGAGTATCAGACCACTGCAAATCTACCAAGACCTGGCCGTCCCTCTAAACTTTCAGCTCAGACAAGGAGAAGACTGATCAGAGATGCACTCTGGATGAACTGCAGAGAACTACAGCTGAGGTGGGAGAGTCTGTCCATAGGACAACAATCAGTCCCTAATCCTAACCCATATATTCCTCTATGTTATTTGTAGTTCTGTAGAACACAGTCAATGTTTAATCTGGCCTTTACCATTCTAACAAAAAACATGTTTGCATCACAATCTAACGACTCCTCAACTTTGACAAACAGTTGACATTTCCTTCTCCCCTGCTGACTGTATCTAACCAAAAATAAACAACTGCTTGGAAAACTTTTCTCCAAACATCGTGAACATCTGTATTAACAGCTGAAACAAGTTGTAAAGTCTGTTGCACTCCAGAAAGCAGTGATAGACTGTTTCCCTCTGTGAACAAAAAGGACAGTTATCTCTTACACTGGGATTAATAACAGAAATAAAAGCATTTACTGCCACAATTCCATGTAAAATCTCCACTGTAAGTCTCCAACCCTTTTTGTCAACGGTGGTTTATACAGCGCTTTCCACGCAGGTTTGACTTCTCTGTCAAGCCCTAGATGAGCTCTCCAAGGAGTGTCAGCCCTACCACGTAGTTTACTTTTGTTTGTCACTTTTACATGTAGAGAATAAATAAGTTTTCCCCCCATGACTCCAAACCTGTTTGCGAGGGTCTCTCTGGACTCTAATAGCTGTCCTGTACAGTCTATAAAATCAGGGAGGAGGGTCACTCGGGTGACAGTGTCTGTTACAGTAGTTGTTCAGTAGACACAGTTCCGTTTTTGTGAGTTTGCGCTTCCACGTGTTGAGCAGTTGGCTTAAGACCCTGGTGGGAGTCACTCCCACTTGAGAGGCTAAGCCTGCAGTGTTGATCAAACAAGGTCCACACCGCTCAACCACCTGTCCTAGCATGACAATCCCAGCTGAACAAAATAACTGCATCACAAAGGGTCCTGCTATGCACTCCATGTTGAAACGAGTCCCATACACCACTGGTTCCTTCAGCAGCCACGATAGGGTCTCACAGCCTGGTCTTCTCCGTTTGTGGAGCATTCCCCACACAGTAAACAGTCCTCGGTAGAACTTTGGGAGATTGTGAAGTTTGTGAGAGGTCAAGTCCATCAAATACAAAGACTCATCAAGACACAAATTCTGGCCTCGGGTCAATATGGCTCGGGTCAAGGGTCTCCAGACAAGGTCTCTGGGCCCGACGAGGAGCCTCTGAATAAACTGGAGTTGGAAGGCAGCACCCCTGCTGGCAGGATGAATGAGTCCTTTCCCTCCTTCCTCTTTGGGTAGAAAAAGTACACTCTTCGGTACCCAATGCAATCGGTCCCAGAAAAAGTCCACCAATACTGTTTGTATTTTAGCCAGCAGTTGTGCTGGAGGGTCTACATATGATAACCTGTGCCACAGCATAGATGACACCAAGTTGTTAATCACAAGTATACGCCCCCTAAAAGACATGTGTGGTAATATCCATTTCCATTTATTTAGACACCCTTCAACCTTCTCTAAAACATTGTCACAATTTTTCCTGACAAAAGTTTCATCACCAAGATAAACACCAAGGTATTTAAAACCACATTTGTTCCAATTTAGCCCAGCAGGTAAAAGCAGTTTCTTGCTCAACTCATTGCTGATTGTTATGGCTACACTTTTTCCCCAGTTAATTTTTGCGGAGGATACTACACCAAAATCATTGATGTGTTCTACAAGGGTTTTAATATGTTCTTGTTTCTTGGTGATTGTCATGATTCCCCTCGTGCAGCAGTGCGCTGTGCGTTCTCGGCGTGCATGTTCTTCACGGTCAACAGAGTTGACAGTTGGACACGTGTTTGTTGTTGACATCATGTCTCCGCCTCGTCTTGTCATAGGGTCATATGTGTTTTGGTATTGCCCGCAGCTGTTAGCAGTTCGATGCTAATCAGGTGTGTGCATATATACTGGGAGCCGTGCTACACACGGCGTGGGTAATTCACGGACTCTATAGAGAGATAGCAATGTAGATATTCCTGCCGGATGTTCTTGTTCTTGACTAGGTTCATGTTTATTAGTGCTAGTCCATGTTTAGGCTAGGTAGCATAGCTTAGCTTCTAGCCTACCAGCTTCTAGAGTAGCATAGTTAAATAGATCTAGATAGATCGATAAAGAGTAAGAGTCTTATGTACCATGTCATTTGTCATTGTTCTTGTTTATGCCGTGAGTCATAGTTCTTATTCATGCCATGTTTCATGTTCCATAGTTCATAATTTGTGTTTCACTGTCTCCTAGCCCTAGTTCATGTCAAGGCTAGTTAGCGTATAGCCTAGCTTAGCCTAGGTTAGCTTAGTTCATGGTGGTTGTCATCTGTTATGTTTCTTGGTTTTGTTTCTCTTGTGTCTGCTCTCCACAGCTAAAATAAAATGGTCTCGTCCGCACTGCGCTTGCATCCGTCTTCCCTGACGTCACGCCTCGGGACAGTGATGACAACAACATCAGCAGCATACGCAGATAATGTAAAAACTGTTTCACATCCAGGAAAGGTTACACCTGAAAGAGAATTAATCTGTGTAGGAGATGCTCTATGGCCAAGTAGCACAGCATGCCAGATAATGAGCATCCTTGTCTAACTCCTCTCTGGACCTTAAAAGGAGAGCTTAAACCACCGTTGATCTTTAAAATACTCTCAATGTCACTGTACAAGACTCGCACCATTTTTATAAAACCAGAGCTGAACCCAAAAGCATCTAGTGTATACCACAAATACTGATGTTCAACCCTGTCAAAGGCCTTTTCCTGATCTAGAGCAAACAAGCAGAATTCACAACCCAATGACTTGGAGAGGCCCAAAAAATCACAAATGAGGATGAGGTTATCAGATATCAACCTGTTGGGTATGCAAAAAGTCTGATGAACATGAACAACATGTTCCATTACTTTTCTCAGCCTCATGGCCAACACCTTTGATAAAAGTTTATGCTGAGAAGAGCCACTGGTCGCCAGTTTCTAATCTCCTGTAAATTTCCTTTTTTGGGGAGAAGAGTAAGGATTGCTCTCCTGCAGCTCACTGGTAGTTGTCCCTTGTTCAGGCTGTCTCCCGCCGCCTCCACCAAACACACCCAAATAAACCACCACCTTAAGAAAAAAGAAGATCAGAAAACTTACAAACTCCACCACGTTCACTCACAACATTCACTCAAAAAAAGAAAAATAATAGAGAAAGTAGATTAAAGCTTAAAGAGTCTGAAGAAAGACAATAGCTCTCAAACATGCAGCTCTCACACTAACCACACCCACTCCCGGCATGCACCAGACACAGATAGAGACTTTGACTTTAAAAGGTCCTTTAATATCCAAAAGTTCTCTTTTGCTTTTCTTATTAAAAATTCCATCACAGGAGGAACATATACATCATCGAGTATCATGTTTCAGCACATCACAAGAATACTCAATTCAGATACATAAATAAATAGATAAATAGGGAAAAAAATAAAATAAATAAAAATTGTAATCAATAAACTAAATAAATAAATAAGAATTACAACAAATAATTCAGATTTCCAGCATGATCGACATCACAAATACATTGTTTTACACCCCATTTGCGTATATGATTCTAAAGATCGGGTTACCAGTTTATAGTAGGTGTATTCGATTCTCAATCTTGATTTTATCAGCCCCTTTACACAACAAGGTCAACCTCGCAAGGTTCTCTGCCACACAGTTTGTCTTTTTCGTGTTAGCCAAATGGCCATTTTAACTTGTCCGAATAAAAAGTTCAGCAGTACATGAGAGTCTTTCCTACTCTTTTTATAATTAGGTCCATATACATAACACACAGGAGAGAAGGTTTCTCTCAGGGTTCGACACCATCCCTCCATTATCGGAAACAAAGACCGTAATCTTGTGCAGTTTAAGAACAGATGAAAAACAGTTTCCTGTATGCCACAGAAAGGGCATCCCTCCCTCACCTGCGGATCAAGACGTGCTCTGTGTCTGTTTGTGGCTATTATACCATGCACTACCCTCCACTGGAGATCTCCAGTTCTTTTTTTTATAGGGGGTTTGTACAAGGTCCTCCAGCTGTCCTTGGGGGAGGCACTCGAGCCCAAACACCTCCTGCCATTTAGACTGTTTTCCATCTGCAAGGGCTTGAAGGTGTACCATCTTTGTGCACAATGCGTAGAGTGACTTTTTCCCCGTGTTGCTGAAGGCTCCCAATTGGGGCGTCTTGAAGGATAATATTCCACCTTCGTTTTCCTCACAGCTTTCAGTCCTGGCTGCGACTCCTAGTTCCGGAAAAATAGGTGGATCCGTCTCTCCATTGTCATTTTCCAAGGTAAGTCTGTAGCTCTGTGGTAATGACTCAACAATCTGAGTCAAAACCTTCTTTGCCACTCGGATCGACCTTATGCCCAATCTCCTTGCGAAAAGCTCAGCTGTTATCCATTCACCCATAGACCTTTCCTGAACGACAGGTCTTCAAAAACGTCCAGGTTCAGCGCAGAGTTGAAGAGTAGTGGTTCTTCTCTTTGCCACATGCTTTGAGCATTGTTTGAAATCCTATAAAACTTACAGAGAGTCCACACCCTTAGGAGCAATCTGTAAAAAGGTGTTAGCCCCGACAGGTCCAGCCTGTTTATATCCATCAGGAACAAATGACGATCCAGGCCCATGTTGCCGGCCTTCCTCAATAAGGCACACGCTATCCCAGCCCAGCTTACGTTCTTCCCGTAGAGGAGTCTCTGAGCCACTTGGAGTCTAAAAGTTTTCACTCTAGCCCCGATGTCCACTAGGCCTTGTCCACCTTCTAGTCTGGGAAGATACAACACCGGTGCCTTCAGCCAGTGCTGACCTGACCAGAAAAAATCTACCAGACACTTTTGGATGCGTCTTATGAGGTCTACTCGGGGGTCGAGGATCATCGTTTTGTGCCAGAGAGAGGAGGCCACGAGGTTGTTACATATAAGTACCCTTCCCCTGTATACATCTGTCCCCAAAAAGACTCCTAAATATTTAAACCCTGTTCGTCCCCATTGCAACCCGCCAGGAAGTGGTGGACTTTTAACGGCATGGCCACACCACACGGCATCACTCTTATGCCAGTTGACCTTTGCAGATGATGCTTGTCCATAACAGTCCAAGGCTTGTTCTACCACCTTAATATCATCAACACCTCTAATTAAAACTGTAACATCATCAGCATATGCAGACAATTTGGTGGGTTGTAGGGAATTCAGAGTGTTAATTCGAAGACCTTTTAAATCTCTCCTGAGTTTACACAGCAGAGGTTCAATAATTATGCTGCAGAGTTGTCCCGACAGGGGACAGCCCTGGCTGATACCCCTCTGAGCCTTCACAGCAGTACTTAGGCTACCAGTCACTTTTATCATAAATGTAGCATCAGAGTATAGTAGCCCTATCATTGATATAAAATTTTCACAAAAACCAAAAGCCCTTAGAGTGTCAAAGAGAAAAACATGTTCGACTCGGTCAAATGCCTTCTCCTGATCTAATGATAAAAACCCCATATCAATCTTACTATCATAGGCATAATCATACAAGTCCCTTACTAGATGCAGGTTATCTGTAATAGATCTGTCTTTTATACAATATGATTGATCTCTGTGTGTAATACGTGTGCAGTACATATATATTTTGCCCTGTTCACCAAGCATCTTGAAAAGATTTTGTAGTCCGAACACAAAACTGCTACAGGTCTCCAGTTCCTAGTAGTGTGTCAGGTCCCTTTCTTGGGAAGCAGTGTCAAGACTGGAAGCTCTTGGGGAGAGATTATTTTCAGCGATACTTTTCTGAAGAACTTCAAGATAGTCATTAAAGAGAACAGGCCGCCAAAAGCCTTGTAGAATTCAGCCGGTAGTCCGTCTATTCCAGGTGCTCGCCTACAGAGAGTCCCATTACCGCAGCTGTGACTTCCTCGTAGGTTAGTCCAGTCTCCAAGGAGTCTTTCTGCTCTAACGATAGAGCTGGAAGACTGCAGAGCAGTTAATTCTACATTGTTCATTTGAGGTCTCAGAAGCATATAGGCTTGTGTAGTAATCCACAGTGATCTTGCATCTCCGTAGAGGGACCCGAGGTGTCTCGACCCTTACAGTCTTTTAAAAGGTACATAAATTTTTCCCTTGACTTATTTTATGCGCCAAATTTAAAAAGAAGGAAGTGGGAGCATCCATGTCACGTGTCGTTAAAAAGTTACTTCTAACAAGAGCACCCTCTTCCCTTTCATTCAAAAATTGAGCTCAGCAGATTAGACTTTACAGCACATAGTCCATGAAGGCGAGTAGGATCATTTCTTGTCATGCTTAGTTCTATGCCCATAATCTCTCTCTCAAGACATTCCACCGACTGTTTTATGCAAAATGTAGAATATGATAGGTACTGTTGACAGAAAGTCCTTATTTGGGCTTTTCCTACCTCCCACCATTGTATGCAGTTTTCATAAAAGATTTTCTCAGGTTTCAAGACTCCCAGAAAGAATTAAAAATCTCACAGAAATGTTTATCTTGCAATAATTTAATATTAAAATGCCAGTAGTAGTTTTTGTGCTTAGTTGTTTGTAAAGTGCACTCTACGGTAAGTTTATAGTCAGATATTGGGGTGGGACAGATGTTGGACTTAGACACCTGTTCCTCATGCCATATGATACATAGAACCTATCTAACCTAGCGGCAGAAATCTTTCCATCCCGGACTTTCACCCATGTATACTGACGTAGTAGGGGTTATGTTCCCTCCATACATCCGATAGGTTTTGGTGTTTGATCACGTTGGCTAATCGAGTGGCACTCTGAGCGTGAGGTTCCTCACTATTCCTGTCATGTGAAATCCAAAGTGCAATTAAAATCTCCCCCAAGATCACGAGGTCATCTGCATGTTGTCGACCTAAAAATCCCTCTAATTTATTAAATAGATGTATCCTGTCTACGCCTACGTTCGTAGTTGTTGGCCACAAAGAGAAAGATGAATGTGCTGATTTCCGCCCTCACTATCAATAGTCTCCCTGGATCAATTTCTATCTTTTGACAGAATTTTTACTTTAACAGTAGGAGAGAAAAGAACTGCCACTCCGGCGCACTCAGGTTGGACCCATGGCTGAGGACCATGTCTCCTTCCCACCATAGGCCCCATTCAGCCTCATTGTTTAAGTCACTGTGAGTCTCCTGCAACAGGATCACACTCAAATCTTTCAGCTGCACTATCTCAGAAAGTAACCTGTTCTTTTTACCCCCCCCTCATCCCATTGACATTCAGAGATCCCACCCGCAAGACTTCCACAAAGAAAAGGAAGACGAGAAAGGAGAAAGTACGTTAAAGAGAAAATCAGTCAACATCATCATCATTGTGTTTGCGTTTTTCTTTTGCCTTTGCCCTCGTTATTCTTTCGTTCCCTGTTCGTGTCCTTAGCCTAATAGAGGTCAAGTGTTTACTTAGACGAAATCTCGCATGTTTTGGGAGTTCGTCATAGTTACAAGTTTTCCTCGCCATTATAACAGATGCAGTGAATTTTTCAGGATTTGGGAAGAAATTACTGAGTTCTACTCCTGTTTGACCTTTTGTCTCATTTAAAAAACAGTTGAGTTCCTCAAGCGTGTACAAATCTTGAGCAGCCACACTTCTCATATCTGTATCTGACCAGTGTTCCTCATCCTTCGACCCATCATCAGCACATTGAGACATATCATCTAGCTCATCATTCTCATTATCTTCAGAACCCACTGCTTGTGATTCTTTAAGTATACACATGTCTTCATTACCTTCATTCACATCACTTATATCAGTCACATCAGTAATAATCTCAGAGTCACTAACTGGCTTCTCAACACTCCCAACAGCTACATTATCATCACTCACCTCCTCTGAGGTACCTTCATCCTGAGTCTCAGTGTTCTGCTTTTCCGGGTCCTGCTGATGTTGTTGTTCACTGTCCACACCTCCACACGATGTAGACGGCCGCTGATCATCCTTATGTGTGCATGTAAAACGCTTGTGCCCTAGCTCAACACATACAAAACACTTCAGATTCTCGGTACTTGCATAAATCAGAAAAGATTTCTCTTCCTGTTTAACTCGGAACGAGACTTCCAGAGTGCGCTCCGGCGAGTTCAGAAACATCACCACCTGGCGGCGGAAACAGGTAACGTGTTTAAGCGCCATGTTTTTGCAGCCTAAAGGAATCATCCTCACTGGGCTTGATAACTTCCCAAATCTCTGCAACTCTTTAGTGATCGTCTCATACAAGGTGGAACGTTCGAGATAATAATTTTAGTCGCTGGAGTGGATAGAGGGGTGATCTGTACGTACGCCTCCTTAACCCATATTCCACTCACAGTCAGCTTGCTAATCAGCGCCTCGGAGTTCAAAAACACAACCACCGCTTTGTTCATCCTTGAAGCCGATACTATGTTTTCGAACCCCATCTGTTCTCCCATAGCTACAAGTAGCTCCTCTATCGTTACTCCGGGCTCTGGTACACACCTGCACCCATTCCGGAGAGATAGTTTCGGTGGTGTTTGCCCGGGAGCGGATGCCATTTCGGCGTCAACACTTTCCCGGGCACACGATATAAACTGTCGCCTCTGTTCCTGTCTCTACTAATTGATAAGGGGGGAAAAGGATAAAGAAAAACACAAATGTGAAAGGTAGATAGGTAACATAAGAAGAAGATAAAGAAAAGGTGAATAAACCTTTTTTTTCACAGTCGCTCTCAGAACCGCGCTCTGTCCTCCCCACGCACACACTCCCAGAGAGGGGGGGGGGTTGATTTATTTGTGTGTGAATGTCATGTTAATCCGCTGTAATAAATAAATAAACAAACAATGAAACTTTTATAGGGGTTGGTATTTATTTGATGAGCCGTGACCTTGAAAGACCTGAGAGGTTAAAGGACTCAGGATGAGTCAGGCAGAGTTTTGCTTTTGCTTATAAAATGTCGTAACTGACACATGACATAGTGGCGGCTGTGTCTCAGAGGGTAGAATGGGTTGTCCACTAATCGTAGGGTTGGCGGTTTGATTCCCGGCCTGGGTGACTCCACATGCCGAAGTGTCCTTGGGCAAGACACTGAAACCCAAGTTGCTCCCGATGGCAAGCTAGCGCCTTGTATGGCAGCCCTGGTACCATTGGTGTGTGAGTGTGTGTGTGAATGGGTGAATGAGACACAGTGTAAAGTGCTATGGATAAAAGCGCTATATAAGTGCACATTTACCATTTACATAGTGACATTCCGGGGTAATTCTCCTGAAAATGTCCCAGCGTTCCAGGGATGGACTTCAACAGGATAAAACACTTACTAAAGTCAATGAATGAATGAATAATATCACATTACAAGCCTAGTTACATGATAAAAGATGAATTTGAACAAGTAAAAAATAGTAAAAAGTATCAAAGCAAGTTCACAAAATAAAAGTAACAGAGGAACCACCAAGACGTTAGCAGCAGATCCTTTAAGTCCTGGAAGCTGTAACAGGGTCACCAGTTCTCCTTCCTTGGAGCACTTTTAATAAGTACTGCACACGGGGAACACCCCACAACAGCTGTCCTCTGGAGACGCTCTGACCCAGTCGTCTAGACATCACAATCTGGTCCTTGGCAAAGTCTCTCAGAGCCTTACACTTGCCCATTTTTCCTGCTTCCAACACGTCAACTTCCAGAATTGACTGTTCACTTGCTGCCTATTAAATAAACCCCCCTCTACAGGTGTCACTTTAACGAGGTCATCAACTTATTCATGTCACCTGTCAGTGGTTTTAATCTTATGGGTTATTGATGGACAAATCTAGAAAAGCTTTGGAAATGAAATGGGATTTGTTAAAGGCAATTCTGTATTAATCACTAACTAAGGGAGGTTCCAGTGCTGAGGGTGAGTGTGGAAGAGGTGCGGTTTCACATCCTGACCACCTGGGGGCTTGCCTGTCTTAGCTTGCTGCCTAACGAGGTAGTTACCTCCGGAAGTGTCATAATCTCATTAAAGAGAAGTTTACTGAACCACTACATGCTGCTAAAGGTGCAGGCTCGAGGGTGGAAACATCTCTCTGGTCCTCTAATAAAAAATTTAAAAAATTTAAAAAACATTTCTGCTTGTTCTTGTCCCCACTAAGGACTTCAAGGACTAACAGGAAGCATGGCTACAAAGACACAATGGATAAAAGACAGTACTATACATCTTCATTAACTAGACAGGTGTACAAAGCTGTTTATAAGAATTTAATATTCAATATTTTAAACCCATGATGGTTGCAGTTCAATTAGGATTTTATTGTTCCACATGTACAGTGAGAACTGCTGAGTAGAAAACAACAATAAACCTAAACAATAAACAATAAACCTGCACAAAGATTGGGCTTCAGATTTTATAGTTCACTTTCACTTTTTAATGTTCATAAAATACTGTAATGAATCAATTAACTTCATTTGTTCTTCAGAGTAAATATCATGATCTACACACATTACATTAGTAATATACCCACTACACACTAATCCACATAATGCAAAAAAAAGTAGCGTTAGCAACACTGGAGTTGGGGTTAAATACACAGGAGGAAGTGTTAGCATTAGCTTCCCTGGAGTCAGAGTTAAACTACACAGGAGGAAGTGTTAGCATTAGCTACTCTGGGTTCGGGGTTAACCAGGAGGAAGTGTTAGCATTAAAAACACCAAGTCTGGCTAACACACAGGAGGGAGTGTTAGCATTAGCTCACATTGGAGTGGGGGTTAAACACACAGGAGGAAGAGATAGAAGTAGATACACTGGAGTCAGGGTTAACTACACAGGAGGAAGTGTTAGCATTAGCTACACTGGAGTCAGGGTTAAATACACAGGAGGGAATGTTAGCATTAGCAACACTGAGTCAGAGTTAACTTCAGAGGTAGGAAGTGCATTAGCTACTCTGGTTGGGGTTAACTACACAGATGTTAACATCAGCAGTATCTACAGTTGTCTTTGGTTTATAGCACTATGGTCCACATAGCGGTTGTTCCTACAGGACCTTAGGTGCTTCAAGATGTAGCACGACCCGTATGTGCGTCGCCGGAAATACATCCAGCACTTCGGGTTGATTAGCAACATAGTAGCTACTATGCAAAACCACTGCTCCCAGACAGACATGAGTGGTGGTTGGCCAGCTGAGAAGAGAACAGGAAAAACAGGAATAGAAGTGAATAAAGTACATCTCTGATAATCCGTAGACAACATGAGCCTGGTAACGATGTACAAAATGTGTTATGTTACAATACAGTGGTGTCTCAATACGATCCTTCTTTAGTACAGTATAAATAAAATATCGCCTGAATATGAGCCTTAGGTTTCCATTTTGAACTGATTAACACATTCAGCATTATAAACCTACCGTGACTGGAAGGGGAACACTGACACACTGTTTGTGTGATAAATTCAGACATTGGAGATCAGACAGGCTAACATACTCTGGAGGTAACCGTAGCTAATGCTAATTATTACGCTAATCGTATTACTGTATAGTTCAGACTAACCTTGATGTCGGTGCCGCTTAGTGCTAATGCTAACCGTATTACATGTTTACAGGTGTAATTACAGACTCACAGTGTACAGTGATGGTGATTGGTTGTGATGTGAACACGTGTGGGTGTTGGTCCAGATTCAGCACAGCTGCACACTGATACTGCACTCCATCGTCCCCTACGGCTGGGTGTACGTGTTTAGCTTCACTGTCTTGTTAACACTCATCAGCTCATTTACCAAGTCTGGGGAAACGTGTCACTCTGTAAAGTGTGTGAAAGTGTTGCTTTGCTTGGGACCCGCTTCTGCTCCAGGCGACACTGAGTTTTACTTCCAGGTCCGACGTTCTCAATCTCACATCCTCAGCTCTGTCTGATCTCCCCTACCACCACATCAGACACAGAGCTCAGTATAACCCTGTCTGGCCTCTCTGTAAACACACACACACCTTTAAATGACATTGTGTTCATTAATAATCTAATCCACCTCTCTGTGCATGACTCCTTCATGATGTGACGAGATGAACGGACCAGAGCGAAGTCCCAGCAGAGTAAACCGTGTTGATTATGATAACTGTGTACACAATAAGAAGGAAATCAGATGTGAGGAGATGATGGTACTCACTGTAAATGGTGAGATTTTACAGAAACTCAAAACATTTAGTCTTTCCCACTGTGAAATAACATCCGAGTCCTTCAGCTTCCCTCCCACATCGTCAGTCTGTCCACTTTCCACATCACACTCGTCTCATTGAATGTTATAACCGGTGACATTTTTAGACTCCCAGCCCAGTATGTACGGCCTCAGGGTCTGTTCGGTATGGAGCAGTTCACTTCCAGCAGAGCTTCCATACTCCACCCCAGCAGAGACGCAAGCGAGAGAGAATAGGATCTGTACATGCTTTTTGTTCAGCACAATAACAATGTGGAGTTAATTTGGTGTTAAAAGCCAATTAGAAACAACAAATTTAAAAAAAACTGAAAATGAGTTTTCAAATTCACAAATCTGTAACTTTAAAGATTGTGTTTGTCACATACACACTAATACAGGGTACAAACGGTAATGAAATACATATTTGGTCACACATTGTAAATAATAATAAATAAAACAAATAATAAATTATAGAATAAGATTCTGTATTTGTCATTGCTACACACGCAGGTATCTAATGTCGTGAAGAGTACTTAAATTATAAATATTATGGACTGTAGGGATATATGATGTGACATTGATTGTTTAAACAATAAATAGCTCTGAACATCTACTCATGGTTTAACCTTCAGTTTCACCTGTGACGACTGCATTTATTGTTAAAAAGGATAAAACCAACATTAAGATCAGAGAGCTGTGTTTGGGAGAAAAGCGAGACGTTCTGAAGCTGAAAAGAGGAGAAAATCCTTGCAGTGGCACTGCACAGACACTGGATAAAACCAGTACAAATAACTGGAATGTCCTGAAAAGAAAAGAAACCGCTGGTGTACTGAGGAACAGACACCTAACTAGTTGCCAAGGAAAACAGCAACAGCTGATGACAGAAACACTGTGAGAGCGTGTGAAGAAAAACCGAAACAACAGTCAGGCATCATCAACAGCCTCCACAGGGCAGGGAGGGTCTTACAATACACCAGAAGAAGAGACTCAGAGAATAGAAATATAGATCATACCACAAGATGTAAAGAACTCATCAGCAGTAAGAGATCAGAAACCAGACTGGAATTCACAAAGAAATACAGAGATGATCCAGTTCTGAAAGGTTCTGAACCGAGATGAACCTCCACCAAAACTGATGTGACAAAGAAAGGATCTGCCTTGAATCCTGAACATACAAACTCATCTGTGAAACATGGTGGAGGTAGTTCATGGCTTGGCGCATGTACTATCTGGAAACATTCTCTACTAATCTTTATTGATGATGAACTCATGATTGTAGCAGAGAATAACTTCAGAAGTTTACAGAGAAATACATCCGAATGAATCGGAGGAACTTCATCATGCAGCAAGTCAATGATCCAAAAACACACGCCCCACCCTCACACAGGACTTCATCAGGGGAAAAGTGGAAGGTTTTAGACTGGACAAGTCCATCACCAGACCTTCACCCAACTGATCATCATCTCACCTCCTGAAGAGGAGACTGAAGGAGAAACCCCCAAACAAACAACTACTGAAAGAAGCTGCAGGAAAAACCTGGAGAAGCTTCACAGAAGAAGAAACCAGCAGATTGGTGTCAGTGAGTCACAGGAGTGATGCAGTGACTCTGATACTACAGATACACAACTGAATATTACGTGTTATTTACTTTCATTTACTTCGGACTCTTTTCCTATACTTTGCTCACCTAAAAATGCTTAACACATCTAGATGTAAACACGAGGAAATAAAAACTGAAATCCTGATCTATCGCCCTATACACGTGAGTTGGTATTGCTGTTCCAATTCTTTTGGAGGGGACTGTGTGTGTATATGTGTGTGTGTGTGTGTGTGTGTGAGTGTTTAACTGACAGTTGTCATTATAGAAAACCAGAAGAAATACTGTTCTGCTTTATAAATCGGTCTTGCTGGTCAAAGACCTTATTTCTTGTTATGTTAAAGGAATTCTGAAGTTCAGGTACATCTCAAAAATCTTCCCATTAAAACCTTGTTATTTGGATGAAATGTGGTTTAATGAACTGTGCAGGTTTTTAAATACAGTTACCAGTACATTTATATTTCTTCGAAACTAAAGAATCCTCTAAATATATGTCCAGGCCCTGATTTTATTCACAACCCTCGGCATGACCCTTAGTAAGTTTGGATGTGACACCGCTGGTTCAGTAGAAGATTGTGATTTTGTCAAAGTCACTGGGACCACTGGGCTTTTTGAATCAAGGGTGGTATTGGATTACTGGGCTGATAACTATGCTTATGGAAGTACACTGAGCGCGTGTCCTGGGACTTTTCCTCAGCATGTATGCGTATATATTAGTCTGTTTGATGTGGATTCACTCACCTGTAACTGTCACCTTCCTGGTTGCCTGGCCCAGGTAATTGGAAGCAGTGCAGGTGTACTGACCCTGGTCTTCTCTCCGTCAGCCACTCGATGACGATGGAGGAGGAGTTTGAGACAGTTCTCTTTATCAGGTGAAGTCCAGTGATAAAATGAGGGCTGGGATTTCCATGTGAGCAGTTCACCACCAGCATTTCACCTTCAGCTAGTATTACTGTAGTATCTAAAGGCTCTGCAATGATTGGTTTATCTGGAGAGAGAGAGAGAGAGAGAGAGAGAGAGAGAGAGATCCCTGTGTCATACGGTGTATCATCCTGTTGGGAATTTTTAGTGTGCACATCACTTGTGGAGTAAAAATGTAGACGACAGGAGACCCTCTCTTTCAGCAGCAGGTGTGTATGTTCACTGTCTCCTGCTGTTTCTGTTGATTTGGATAATTTTCCAGATGTGAAAGTACTTTTTGATGTTTGAAACTAACAACACTAACTCACTGCTTACTGCTGTGACTCTTGCCACATTTGCGATATTAGAAACTAAGGCTGTAGTTACCTCTATCTCCTCAGGGTGATGTGGCTTTGCGGTGCTACTACTGTAGTTAGCCATAACTAATACTAATGATTAAAGCGCTAACTCCTCCACAGAAAGTTATGCTAACTGACACCTCAGTGTAACTAGTCCTAATGCTAACTGCTGTATAGTTCAGACTAACTCTTGATCTCGTGTCGCTAGTGCTAATGCCAACCGTATTACATGTTTACAGGTGTAATTACAGACTCACAGTGTACAGTGATGGTGATTGGTTGTGATGTGAACACGCGTGGATGTTGGTCCAGATTCAGCACAGCTGCACACTGATACTGCACTCCATCGTCCTCACGGCTGGGTGTGACGTTAGGTTCACTGTCTTGTTAACGCTCATCAGCTCATTACCAAGTCTGGGAACACGTGTCAGTGAAATGTGTGAAAGTGTTGTTTTACTTGGGATCGCTCTGCTCAGCGTACACTGGGTTTACCTCCAGGTCAAGTTCTCAATCTCACGCCTCAACGCTCTGTGTATTTCCCTCTACCACCACATCCGACACAGGCTCAGTCTAACCCTGTCCAGCCTCTCTGAAACACACACACTTTAAATGACATTGTGTTCATTAATAATCGATCCACCACTCAGTGCATGACTCTTCATGGTGTGACGAGATGAACGGACCAGAGCGAGTCCCAGCAGAGTAAACCGTAGTTGATTGTGATAACCTGTGACACAATAAGAAGGAAATCAGATGTGAGGAGATGATGGTACTCACTGTAAATGGTGAGATTTACATAACCTTTCATTGAGTATTTCCCACTGTGAAATAACATTCTGAGTCCTTCAGCTTCCTCCCAGCTCGTCATTCGTCCACTTTCCATCACTTTCACGTCTCATTGAATGTTATAACCGGTGACATTTTAGACTTCCAGCCCAGTATGTACGGCGTCTCAGGTTTGTTCGGTTATGGAGCAAGTTCACTTCAGCAGAGTTCCATACTCCACCAGCAGAGACGGTGGAGAGAATAGGATCTGGACATGTTTCTGTTCAGCACAATAACAATGTGGAGTTAATTTGCTTTTAAACCCAATTAGGAACAACAATTACATAAAAACTGAAAATGAGTTTTCAAATTCGCAAATCTGTAACTTTAAAGATTGTGTTTGTCACATACACACTAATACAGGGTACAACGTGTAATGAAATGCAGATGGTTGACATTGAAAAATATAATAAATAAAACAAAGAACCCAAAAGAAAACAGAAGAAGAAAACGCAGCAGATTGGTGCTCAGTGAGTTGCGAGGGTGATGCAGTGACTGCGAGTAACGAATATGCAACTGAATATTACATGTTATTTACTTCAGGACTGATTGTTCCTATACTTTGCTCACACCTAAAAAATGCTTAACACATCTAGATGTAAACACGAGGTAAAAACTAAATCCTGATCTATCCGCCCCTATACATGGTTGGTATTGCTGTTCCAATACTTCCGGGGGGGAGCAGTGTGTGGTGTGTGTGTGTAATGTGTGTGTTGAGTGTGTGTGAGTGAGTGTGTATGTGATGTGTGTGTGTGTGTGTGTGTGTGTGTGTGTGTGTAAGAGTGTTTAACTGACAGTTGTCATTATAGAAAACCAGAAGAAATACTGTTCTGCTTTATAAATCGGGTCTTGCTGGTCAAAGACCTTACTTCGTGATGGTAAGTAAAAAATTTCTGAAGTTCAGGTACATCTCAAAATCTTCCCATTAAAACCTTGTTATTTGGATGAAAATGTGGTTTAATGAACTGTGCAGGTTTTAAATACAGTTACCAGTACATTTATATTTCTTCAAAGAAACTAAAGAATCCTCAAAATATGTCCAGGCCCTGATTTTATTCACAACCCTCGGCATGACCCTTAGTAAGTTTGGATGTGACCACCGCTGGTTCAGTAGAAGTTTGTGATTCTGTCAAAGTCACTGCAGGACCACCTGGGCTTTTGAATCAAGGTGGTGGTATTGGATTACTGGGCTGATAACATGCTTATGGAGTACATCAGGCGTAAGTCCTGGGGGACTTTTACTCATATATGTAACGCGTATATATTAGTCTGTTTGATGTGGATTTCACTCCCCTGTAACTGTCACCTTCCTGGTTGCCTGGCCCAGGTAATTGGTAGAAGCAGTGCAGGTGTACTGACCCTGGTCTTGTTGTCTCTCGGCCGGTACCGAATTAATCTGATGGAGGAGGAGTTTGAGACAGTTCTCTTATCAGGTGAAGTCCAGTGATAATGAGGGCTGGGATTTCCATGTGCTGAGCAGTTCAACCCCTGAATTTCACCTTCAGCTAGTATTACTGTAATATCTAAAGGCTCTGCAATGACTGGTTTATCTGAGAGAGAGAGAGAGAGAGAGAGAGAGAGAGAGAGAGAGAGAGAGAGGAAGAGTATAGAGAGAGTCCCCGTGTCATACGTGTATCATCCTGTTTGAAGTTTCTTAGTGTGCACATCACTTGTGCAGTAAAAATAGTGACGACAGGACCCTCTCTTTCAACAATACAACCCC